>ML812576.1:18407-65449 GCA_009831015.1 Picea engelmannii
ATATATATATATATATATATATATATATATATATATATATATATATATATATATATATATATATATATATATATATATATATATATATATATATATATATAAGAATATTGGATTACATTTTGAAAAACATCATGTAACGAATAGAAGACTAATAATGAATCTAGACCATTCTAAAAATCGAATGGTAATGTGTAGGACACACAGGTTCATGATTCATTATGGATAAAAGGATTTTCTATTAAAGCATTTTAATGTATCCTAAGAGTTCGGATGAGCCTAACCAAAGCTTCTCGAGAAAAGAGTAGAAATATCACAATAAGAAGTATATTTCATAAGTAAAGGGGGACAAAAGCAGGAACACTTTTCTCACCCTATGAACCATGAATTATGTAACAGAGACGTAGGATTAAAAGAGCAGTTGTGGAAACCAGTACAACTGGTAAAAGGAAAATAAACCCATTGAGTATGACTAAATGAATAAATGAGTATGTTTGACTGAGTAGGCTTGGTTGAAGCCATGATTAAGAAAAGGCAGTGAGGCCTTAGAGATAACTCAACTGGGCTGAAAATCCCCAGGTGGTGTATAAATAATTGGAAGAAGGGGAGATCCCTCAATTCTTTTCTTGTTGAGTATTATGTTTTCTCTAGGATGAGAAAGATGGCACATTGATGAAAGTGAAATATTTTGATACCATAGTGATGATGGTTGTATTGTTGTAGAAACAATTGAAATCTGGTTGTGTTGAACTCATGGAAACATTTGAGGATAATGTGATGAAGTGCATAAATATATGCTAGGACATTTTGAAGATGTTTTATGGATTTGAATGTTATGATACATGCATTTTATTTAATATTACAACTAATGTAATTGTGACTATGATGTTGCATGCTATGTATAGAAAGGAATTGGAGCTGTTGAGGAAGACAGTTGCCAATGATGGGAAACCTCGAGCAGAGGATGACCATGAGAAGGATGTGGTTGAAATATTGTTGGTAGGAATGTAAAATTCCCCATAAATCACTATTGATGAGGTAAAAATCAGAAAGAAGGTGCTATCATCCAAGAACCGGTATAAAAATGTTGATAAGGTATGAAGGGATTTGGTAAGAACCCCTTCTGAAATATTTTATTATCTTAATGCTATGCTTGAACTTTTGAAAGGCAGTTGTATGCCTTGGATACCCAAGTACGATATGATTCAGGAAGGAGAACTTGAATGATGGAGGTGTGAACCTCTGGAAGTAAAGATTGTTTGTAATTCTTGGAAGAATTTAAGAGTTGATATGTCATGAATGCATTGACCAATCAAGGAATTCTTAAAGGAATTCATGTGAAAACTTGAGTTTCGTGAGTGACGATTTAAGGTTGTGATCGATTCAGAGAAGAAAATATGGTTCAGCTAAAAAAATTATTTGGGCAGAGAATCCATATGGTAATAAGTTGGTTGAATTAAAACACACCTTGGCGAGAGTGCCTAACCTGAAAAGTGATAATCTGGAATCGATGCAAGAGCACATTTTGTGTGAATGTGGCCATGGACATTGGCACATTGATTAAATTCACTTAATGTAAAATTTCATCTAGAAAGGTTGATATATTGAACGGATTCATGTGTAAGGAATGAAATTTCATTTTTCTTTATATCATCAAACAGATAAAAGTGATTTGATTGTTAGAATGCACAATTTAAGGATTGTTTGTGATGTTGTTATAAAGGTGCAGTGAAAATACAACGTGCATGAGAACTAACAATTTGTTTGGCTGAGGAATGTTGAAATTGCAGGAAGCAAGGAGTCTTGGATATGGAAATGTTCTAAGCCCATAAGGAACTCCAATTTCCTATTGAGCCAAACTACTATGGGGAGGAAAGTCCCATGCTTGTGAATCTGTTCCCTGTGTGGAACAAATCTGAAAAACAAAATGTGGAAATTGGGAATCTGTGGTTGACAGATTTACAAGAAAATTATGAATTTAAAATTTATGATGATGTCTCATGAATTTTTGTATACATGTGATACAGGTGAGAAGAAAATATCTATCCATAAAGGACAAATGAAGGTTGTCAAAATGAAAAGCATGAAAAATGGTTATTTTTGATCCATGAGAACCCTGTGGTAAGCCATGATTGCCTGGAATATGTTGTGTTGAGCTAACACAAGCCTTAGGGATGCCCCAACAGAGCAATTCTGAGGGACGCCTTGACTATAAGGCTCAATGAAGTCTCTAGAAATATTCCTATGTAATAAATCCTTGGAAATGCAAGATGAATCACCCAAGGGATTGTATAGCAGAGAAGGGGATGCCTGAGCCAAGGCCTAGGGGGTGAGTGACCACAAGGAAGAGGAAACTTTGATAGTTCTTGTAAACTATTGATTGGGATCATGCACACAATGGGTATGTCCAAGAAAAACAGTGATCCTAGATAACAAGACATCCATGTGGATACAAATTCACAAACTGTGCAGATGAGTATTGTGCTAAATTGTGAATTTTTTCTAGAATTTCATGCAACAATAAAATGTTTTCGAATGAAACTATGATTAATGTGCTTGTTGTCCAAGAATTATTGGAGACAGGAATATCCATTTGTGTTTACTTATGCATATACAAAGCACATTTACAGATAGAACATCAAGGACAATGTTCCTTTAAGGGGGAGGGAATTGTAACACCCTGTTTCCCCCAGTTTGTAAATATGACTATATTGGCCAAGAGACTATGGAAAACTCGATATGTGTGAATGTTTGATTTGATCAACCTTTGTATAAAAGTTCAATGAATGTAATTTTTGTTATTAATAGAAAATGGACAAGTGTTGCATAATTGATGAAAGAGGGGTTTGTCAAGAGAGACCATGGATGTTATGAAAGAGATCGTGAGGAGAACCTGGAATGGTTGAGATAAACCCCACCAAACCAGTAATTTGTTGGATTTAATTTCTCAGGATCATAACAACCCTCTAACCCATGAATGAATCATAGTCAGACTGGTAGGTGGGAAGACCTCCTCAAGAGTTAATAAAGGGATGGGGAAGAGTGCCCGTATGTAATGCCTCCAAAACTGACCGCAAACTAGGAATTTGAGACACACACAATCTTGTTGAGGAAGGAAAGAAAGGAAGGAGTGGTGGGAAGAAGAAGACCTGCGAAGAGTGCAGAGACAAGAGACTAAGCTCTCAGGTTCGAGGAAGAACTGTGACAAAGAGTGTGTTCTGATTGCAGGAAATAGAGACTGAGCCAGGAGAAGGATATTAACCTTCGTCCCTATCTATGAATAAGTTAGGAAAAGGAGAGTAACCTTCATCCCTATCTATGATTGAGTTGAGAGAAGGAGAATAACCTTCATCCCTATCTATGACTGAACCGGGAGAAGGAGAGTAACCTTCGTCCCTAAATTTCGTTGAGTCGGAAGAAAAGATTTAATCTCAAAGCATCGTGGTCTAGCCTGGGGGTGGCCAGTGGTAAATCTGTTATGAGTGATTGAGCCTATGGTTGGGTGGAAATGGGCACCCCTTTTAGCAGTCGCATCACGTCTTATGGTTCTAATAAGTTTTTTCATACTTAGTGTATTGAATTGAAATAATGGATGAATGCATGGGTTTATATATATGTATCTATAAATGGTTTCTGTGTAGAATGGTCATGATATGTGTATGCATTCATCTTCTTGTGAACTTATGCTTCTGACTAATAGTATGTATGCCCCAGTCTATCCCTTGAGGCATCTTGGGACATAATCTTGTAGGACGATCGAGATAGGATATATTGTGTCAATCTGAGCTTGTCCATCTGAAGAGGATATCTCTTTCAGAATCCTTGTTATGCGACTGAGATTTCATGCCCATGTTGTTACACCTCAAAATTACTCACTTCAATAGTGTCGCAAGTGTCGTCATTACAAGTGTTGTAAGTGTTGCATCTTGTCCACAAGTGTCGCATATTGAACACAAGTGTTGCAAGTGTCACAAACATCATACTTCCATATTGCCTATGTCATGCCTTTAACGACATCACAAAGAGACTTAAGACACCCCAAAGACTAGTTTTGAAGAAGAGAAATCACTTGACAGGA
Source organism: Picea engelmannii (assembly GCA_009831015.1). Taxonomy (NCBI): domain Eukaryota; kingdom Viridiplantae; phylum Streptophyta; class Pinopsida; order Pinales; family Pinaceae; genus Picea; species Picea engelmannii. Next base: position 22,483 of record ML812576.1, read on the forward strand.
AGTACAAACCTTTTTCCACTAAAAGAACCACTAAAAAATGGATTTTGGAGAGGAGCGCTCCCCTACCCACTGTCAGGGAGTGTTGGCACTCCCTGAGCCTCTTTTGGGGAGTGTTTGAGCACCCTGTGCACCCTTTTGGGGGAGGGCTACCCTTTTCTAAGAAATGTTTGGGTTTGTTGAGACAAATCAGGGAAGAATCCCTCAATTCCTGAAGGTGGTTGGATTTGAATAGATGGTCAATGCATGATCTTAGGGAAGATCCTCAACTAAAGGAGAGAAATCCTCAACTTATCCCAAATATCTCTCAAGTGGTTGGACCTCTCCAAGGTTATATAAGGAGGCCTCCTCATGGTGAAAGGGAGGAAGAGACTAGAGATTGATACCAAACTTATGATCCTATAAGTGGTATGAACATAAGATATTGGAGATGTGAAAGTTATGATCTCATAAGTGAGATGTCATCAGAGAAATCAATGTAGATTACTTGAGAAAAGGGGTTGGAAAAGGAGAACTGGAAGAAGTTGTTGCACCTTCATCAAAGGATTGTAAGTACTTTTACTTCTTCTCATTAATAATCAATGCTTGGCCTATTTCTTTCAAAATTATGCTTGTTCCATATGAGTTTGTATGCAGTAGATGGATCTATATTTGAGCTAATATCAGTAGGAGGATTAACCGATGGAGGACTAACGGAGGACGGTGATGGATCCAGTAAAGTATCGATACCATTAGTGACTTTTCCTTTGTCAGGGTTACCTGGTGTGTCGTATGTCTTAGAGCGAGTGTTCAAATTAATCCCATTAAACATATAAATATGTTCACTCGTCGAGGCCTCATCATGAGGATGGATATAACTACCCCCAAGAGAGGGGTTTGAGCAAACATGGATTGTTGTTGTGGAAAAGGATGAGTAAGCATAGATGGTTGTGAATTTCCTTGGAAAAGTTTGGCCACTACATTGCGATGTGGACAATATCAAGTGTAGTGATCGTCACCACAAATGATACATGGGAATTTCATTTTCCATTGTGGTTTATTTTCGGTAGCAGGTGTTTGAGATTGATTTTTTGGTTGTTCATTGTTATTAGTATTTTTTTATTTATTTTTTGTCTTATTCTTACCTCCGAATTGTTGTGAAGGGGAAGATTGAAATGCATTCACCTCAGAGATATGAGTTTGGGAGGAGATAGAGGAGAGTGTGGTCCACTGGGAAGTAGATTGATTTTTGATGGAACTGATAACACCGTCCACATGAGATTAGGATGACATCTTAGATGGATCGATATTAGCTTGAGCAGCATTTGGAAGAAAATCATACAAAGTACCAAATTGTGAATAAACCAAATCTAAGTACTGAGCCCAAGCAATGGTTTCTTCCTTGGTGACCGCACCACCCATAGAGACATTGCGAACAATTGGGGGTAAAAGTGATTTAGTAAACCACTCCGCCAATAATATGTCAGGAATGATTACCTTGATCATCCTTCGTCGTTGTCTCCACTCGTGAATATGGTCAGAGATATGCACAAAGTCAGTTTGACGAAGGGAGGTCAAGAATTCAGTACCTGTCTCGTAGTGAATAGGTAGTTGAAAGTACATGAGGAAAGACATGGCAAGGGAGTTGAAGTCATGAAAAGAAGCATGTGGTAGTTTTCATCTATGTAGCAAGCTCGTTAAAAAATGAAACAACAATCTGGGGAGTGAACCTAGAGCCCTGAGCATAGTTCTTTTCATGTGTCAAGCTCATTAAAAAATGAAACAGTCGTCTCTCTTGAACCTTCTTTTCATCCACTCTTATCCTTTTTCTCCATCTAGTAGAGAAATTGGTGACAACCTCAAAGTTGGTGAATGAATTGAAGCTTGGAGGGCATGTCTCCAGCCTTTGATGATCATTCTGGAGTCAAGCCACTAGCTTTCAAGCTGGGGGCATACTGAGCTTAGTCTTTGTTCTTTCTTGTGCTTGAAAGAAACATGAGAATGTAACCGAGTAGACTTTTATCACTTTTTCGAACTTGCATGGATATACAAAAAAGGAACCCCTTGGAGTCGTCTTTGAGCTCTTTTCAGACTCTCTAAACATGAAAAGATTGTCGAGTGATCTTGCTTCCTTTCCCACTCGTTAAAAGGTTTGAAAGGGCGTCTTTCGAGTGATAATTTATCTCTTTTTTGGCCTTGTGAGACTAACATTACGAAAAAGGACAACATTGGAGTCGTTTTTAAGTTGTTTTCAGACTCTCTAAATATGAAAAACCACCAAGTTTACCTTATCTGGACTCATTAAACAATCATACATTGAAGGGCCCATACGGGATCGAACCCTTACTTCTTCTAGTTTGTTAAACAAAGGAAGAGGGACTTACCGAAGGTGAGTCATATCGAACATGTGTTACCCTACTCGAGCTCGTTAAAGTAAAAATAGGTACTCGTCTATCTATATGGGGAAAAAATTGAAGGAAGCAAGCCAAGCAGTTTTTGAGATCACTACCAGTAGCCCTTACAGTCGCCCTTGAACACGGCACTTTGTCTTTGCATGCATTTTAATCCGTTGAACCTCTGCACTGAGCCAATCCTTTGAGTTTCATTTACTCCTTTGGGTCACCTGACGAAAGTCACAACATCCATTGTATCATCAAGTTTTGTTCCATGTCAAGTTTCTGTTGTTGTGCCTTAGTGTTCAAGGGAAGTATATTCCTCAAGAGTCAGCCATCACAAATATCCTGTTTCAATACCTGTGTCAAACCATGTTCATTTGATCTACAAATTACATATATGTGACCATTTTGTGTCCTGGATGGGGGATACATCAAGGCCCTCCTTCGACGATTCTATTCCTGTCGACTTCAACACATTATCTAGGAACTAGACTTAAAAACCAGTTAGTACCTTGGGACCTGCATGCCTTAATGGCAGGCCTCCTCATGTCCGACAGTGGGTTTACATCATTGACCTTTGACCGGATGATTCCATGGATGGTCGACTTCAGCTCATCCATTCACATTCATTGGAATGTACTACAGTACCTTGGGAATCATTGGCATCAATGGTGATCTCCATTGTGCTTGTTAACGGTTTACATCATTGATCGGTAATCAAGTGGTTTATGCCATGTTCAACATCAAGAAATCTATTCACATGGTTAGATTCGTACTACATCGATATCGGTAAGAAGACCCTGGGTTGAGTTTTTCACTCTTATGTATACTTTTCCCAAGTTGCGAAGGAGTTATTTTGAACTATGACACATATACTGTTACATAGATTCACTTTGTATTGGTCGTGGCTATGTCTTGTCATTTCGTAGATCCACTATGTATTATTCATGGCTACGATTAGTTCAGGTCATAAGAGTATAGATCCACATTGTATCTTTATTGGCTATACCTTTTTTCAATATAACTATGGATCCGCAGTGTATTTTATGGTGACCATACCTAAAAAGTCTTTATCACTCAAGCATAGGTATGTCTGCCTTGGGTTTAAAACATGTCATAATATTTGTTTGATGGTTGTGTGAATCTTTTTTCAGTCTCTATGCATCCATACCCTTTCTCGAAAAAGTCTACAAAGTACTTAAGTCATCATTGTCTTCTAACTTCATACTTTGGGGGGCAATTTGTTACACCTCAAAATTACTCACTTCAATAGTGTTGCAAGTGTCGTCATTACAAGTGTTGTAAGTGTCACATCTTGTCCGCAAGTGTCACATATTGACCACAAGTGTTTCAAGTGTCACAAACATCATACTGCCATCTTGCCTATGTCGTGCCTCTAACAACATCACAAAGACACTTAAGACACCCCAAAGACTAGTTTTGAAGAAGAGAAATCACTTGACAGGAAGTACAAACCTTTTACCACTGAAAGAACCACTAAAAAATGGATTTTGGAGAGGAGCGCTCCCCTACCCACTGTCAGGGAGTGTTGGCACTCCCTGAGCCTCTTTTGGGGAGTGTTTGAGCGCCTTKTGCACCCTTTTGGGGGAGCGCTACCCTTTTCTGAGCAAGTTTTGGGTTTGTTGAGACAAATCAGGGAAGAATCCCTCAATTCCTGAAGGTGGTTGGATTCGAATAGATGGTCAAGGCATGATCTTAGGGAAGATCCTCAACTGAAGGAGAGGAATCCTCAACCTATCCCAAATATCTCTCAAGTGGTTGGACCTCTCCAAGGTTATATAATGAGGCCTCCTCATGGTGAAAGGGAGGAAGAGACTAGAGATTGATACCAAACTTATGATCCTATAAGTGGTATGAACAGAAGAGATTGGAGATGTGACACTTATGATATCATAAGTGAGATGTCATTAGAGAAATCATTGTAGATTACTTGAGAAAATGGGTTGGACAAGGAGAACTGGAAGAGGTTGTTGCACCTTCATCAAAGGATTTTAAGAAATTTTACTTGTTCTCATCAATAATCAATACTTCGCTTGTTTCTTTCAAACTTGTGCTTGTTCCATATGAGTTTGTCTGCAGTAGATGGATCTATATTTGAGCTAATATCAGTAGAGTAGGAATTCTATTGTATCTTTGTTTTTCCTACAGGACCTATCAGGGAGCTTAGTATCAAAGCTCAGCCAGGACTTTGCAAGGATAAACGTCGCTAATAAGGTACATATCTTTCTCCTTCTCTTTCATTTATTAGCTTGATTAGATCTAAAAGGAAGTCAGTGTCCATGTTAAGAACTTTTCTATCTTGGCCTGAGGAGTCTAGAGACCAAGAGGGAATCCACTTGTCTGCAAGGGGATTCACCTACAACATATGTCCTTAACCATTTCATGGTAAAGATCAAGAAGGATAGCAAGGTTCAAGCCTTGAAAGGGGAGATATTTTCGTTTGGAAGACAAGCTGATGAGATCCATTCGGGAGGACCCATATGACCAACACCTAGGAACCTTAGGCTAAGCCTAACGGAGCTAAGTCATCCTGACTTCAGAGCTCCAAAAGTTCGGGACTTTGGATTATTGCCGACCAGCCTTAAATTGGCCGAAGGTAACCGAGAGATTCAGTTATCGACAAGTTGATCGGTAATGAATGATTTCCCTAGTGATTAGGTGAACCTATATTACCATCTAAACTGAGATGCAACTACCCATGGATAAGTAGCATGAACTTCCGATCAACAATGTTCGGGGGTCCCCTCAACCGTTGGATATACACTGAGATAAATTCGGTGAATTTCTACTCCGGGAGGATGGAGATGCTATAGCATCAAACTCCCTAAACGTCGAAGTTATGAAATAAAGGAGAGTCGTAGATTTGGGGAGATCATTCGGAGCCCCACCTACTGTCCGATCATTTAGGAGGAGGGACCCACACATGGTACTTCGGCGAAGTCTCGCTTCGCGAAAATGGAGTGGTAGTGAAGCCAAAAACCCTGAAGTTCGGAGCCACAAAGTGACCAGGACCATTGATCTGGGGATCCTTCGAGTTCTCTCCTAGTCGTTGGATCTATGATGATGTCAGCCTAGTGTTGACCGCTTCAGGATAAAAAAGATGTTGTAACATCAAAACCCCCAAAGTTTGGAGCTATGAAGTAATGTGGACCATGGATATAAGGATCCTTCGGGACCCCTCCTGACCGTTCGATCATGGGCATGTGTGTATCACGTCGAGAGTACATGGGGGTCCACGTGTCAAGTGATGACATTTCCAGGGGTGGTGACCCCGTGGCATGGTAAAGGGACACTTGAGTAGAAGTTACGAGCCGTAGATCTATGAGGTTACATGGACACCCTCATACCAATAAATCTATGTTGAGGTTAGCCCAGCATTGACCTCTTTGGGAGAATAGGGGTGTTGTAACATCAAAACTCCCGAAGGTCGAATTCACGAAGTAATGAGGACCGTTGATCCTTGGATCCTTTGGGATCCCTCTCAACCATTTATATAAAGGGGATGCATGGCACTATATCCTTTAGTCCAGAGTAGATCCTAGTCATTGGTGAAAGAAGGCACGTGGCGACAGATTCTTAACTCCAGGGAAGAGCCTCTCTGGAGGAAATGGAGTGAGGTGCTTCAAAAATCCACAAAGCCCGAAGTAGCGGAGAAGATATTAGTCGTCTGTCAGTTGGAGACACATGGTGGGAGATCCCCCATTCCAGAGGAGTGAGTTCAAAAGGGTGGAAGGACTCCTAAAGTTGCAGGGAGCTAGAGTAGATATGAGTCATTCGTTGGTAAGGATAGGTGTCGCCAAATGCCGCACTCTAGAGTAGAAGTACTCTGGAAGAGTTGAAGAGTGGAGGTGCAAGGACTCCTGAAGACCAGAGTCACTAAGTCATCTCAACCATCCATGAAGGAAGAAGCATGGTAGAAGATCTGCCACTTGAGAGAAAAGTCACTTCGGAAGAAAGTGGAGTTGGAGGAGCCAGAACTCCTGAAGGCCAGAGTGTCGGAGTTCATCTAAGTTGTATTTTAGTAGAGGACAGGTGTTAGCAGATCCTTCTCTTCGAAAGATATCCACTTTTTGGAAAAGTGGTGTTGCATGGGTCACGAACTCCCGAAGGTCAAAGCGTCAGAATTCATCGTGACCCTCAGTCGAAGTAGGACTGGTGTCAGAAGATTTGACTATCCAGAGAGTTGTCACTTTAGAGGTTTGTGGAATTAGAGACTCTGGAACTCTCGAAGCACAGAGTCCCGAAGTAAATCAAATTCATCGACGCTCTGAGGATGCATGGAATAAGATCACGCGGTATGGATACTTGGCACTCCTAATGACTTGAGGAGAAGTGTTTTGGAATTCGTCGAACTGTCAAAGCGTTGAAGTGTCAAATTCCCCATTGGCCTGCATGTTAGACAAAGATTGAATACAGTCGTGGGATTTGATAGTGGATGAAGGAATTTGGAAGATAATGCATGTGAGGTGGATTCACGTGGATGCCATTTGGCCCTCAAACAATGAACGCCCGAAGAACTTTGGGAATCCATAACTTGTAACCCAAAGCTTGGATTTGAGCCTAGTAGTAGTCATTAGAGTGCTACGGGTAAGTAGAAGAGAATGAAGACCTCAGACAGAGGATTTGAGATGTTAAGGAGATCAAAATTTTGATTCCCCATCCCTAGGAAAGTTACTCAGGGGTCGGGTGTGTTACAACCGTCTCGAAAGATCATTTGAATTTATACAATATAGACATATACCGAGAGAACTCAACACAATGTCAGATTCGTTAGCTAATTACATATTGAATCAGTATCTTGCACATAGATAAAACATTTTTAAAAATACATGAATCACATGTACATTAAAGTATCACATAAGATAAATTGTAACATAAATAGGCACCACAAAACTCAGATATATATATGCATGATAGCAAAAGTTTATTTTAAAAATACATGATCAAAAGGTACATAATAGGGAAAAAAAATTGGGCCCTCATGCCCATGATATCATCATGAAAGACTACAAAATATGTTGAGGATCCTATTCATCCTCCTATATACATTTTGCTCCGTGAAGCACAATACTGCACGAGCCACTCGTCAAAGAAAGTGGTTCAAACTCTCAAGAACTCCAACTGTATGTCTCTGCAAATGGAGAGGAATGTCTCACCTCCCGAGAGGTGTGAGACCCATGTTCAAACCTCAGAGGTTACTCTCAACCTCTTGAAGTCCTCCCACTGCAACATCGTGATCCATGGCTACCTGCACGCCCCCACGACGTTCCAGTTTCGGCATCTCCTTCGGACGTGATGTGCCTCTGTCTGCGTGATGAAACAAAAAAATATTTAGATCCCTCATTGTACACATAAAAAAAAATATAAAATATTAAAACATAAATACATGACAAGGTTTGGTTTCATACCTGACGCATCCCACTGAATTCCCTCACGGAGCACCAAGTCTGCACTACCCTGAAAATATATTCCAGCATAAGGAAAATCCTCAATGACAACTAGTGTATCCTCCACCAAGCGAAGAAATCAGCTGTAACTCTAAATGTTGATGGCTCATTCCCCAATATTGGGGATAAACTGGTCCATATCTCCATTTGTGTCTCGATCGTAGGTCGTACTATCAACACAACCTGTGGCTACATCTAGGGTACTGACTCCAAAAAGAATGAAACTAGAAAAGAGCCATATCCAAACTTATTCTGCCTACGTGTCATGCACTTAGAGATATATTCATTCACATTCTGAAGGAACCCTGCGCTCCAGTTAAATAACCTGGGCTCTACACATTGTAAAGCATATGACATATGGGATTTCAAAGCTAGATGAGCGCTAATACTACCCCCCAATTTGGTGATGGTGAATAGAATCGATCTTAGTTCCAAATCCCTCACATTTTTTATCATGATTCACCCACTAACCAATCGTGATCCTGGTATACAGTGCTCAACAACATATTCCTTAGTTGGCTGAGGAGTTTCTCGATGTCCAGAAAAAAGGATAGGAGCCCCTCTCCTCGAGAGGCCCGTCAAAAAGTACACATCGTCAAGCTCAATCTCGAGCATGTGTCGCCAAATGAGAAATTCATGTTCGGCATCATCCCAAAACCTGATCAGGTACTGAAGTAATAATACCTCTTTCCTCATATTCTAGAGTTTAAAGTACTTGAGTAGACTACAATTTTGAAAAGCTTCCCTTACTTGAGGGAGTTCTAAAGCGACAATGTCGTCGAACTCGTGTTCCCATTCCTTCCATTCAATCATGGCTATATGATCCATGTAATCTGAAAATATAACCAATTAAACATCTTTAGTCAACTTTTTATGGAAAAAAATTGTCTTTTTAGCCCAAAATGCAAAAAAAAAAATGGTTTTGTGCCAACACTCCCTTAAGTCTTCCTACAGAGAGCTAGCACTCCCTAGGAATGTGCACCAGGGAACTAATATCTCGATCAACACTCCCCTCATCCCTTTGAGGGAGCGTCGATCTAGTTCGACACCTAGGGCTTCCTAAGGAGCCCAAAACACCCTAAATATAAACTAAAACACAAAATTAAACCATAAAAAATGATTGGAAAGGCAAGGTGACCAAACTAGTCCGTATGAAATCGAAAATGGTCAACCGCAACTCCCATACTCATAGCTCGAAAATCACCCTCCAAAGGTGAAAATTTCCAAAGCTAGAAGAATTTGGTAAAAATCAATTGGTAAATGAAATTCTTAACCTATTTTACTATTTTATAGGGTTGATTTTTGCTATTTCTCACTAATATAAAGTTTTTTGGGGTTTTTTTTATCTTTTTGTGGAGTCACTAATGCTTTGGGCCTAGAACTGTCTGTATTTGCAGATTTTTAAGCAATATCTTTTCGACAACCTTGAGACACTGGCGAGCATAATCTTTGTTCTTTCTCGCGCTCGAAAAAACATGAGAATGTAACCGAGTAGACTTTTATCACTTTTTCGGACTCGTAAATATTACATGAAAAAGGAACCCCCTAGAGTCTCCTTTAAGATCTTTTCAAACTCTCTAAACATGAAAATACTTCCAAGTGATCTTGCTTCCTTTCACACTTATTTTAAAAGGTTTTGAAAGGGTGTCTCTCGAGTAGTAGTTTATCTCCTTTTCGGACTTTGGAGACTAAAATTAGAAAAAAGGACAACCCTGGAGTCGCCTTTAAGTTCTTTTCAGACTCTCTAAACATGCAAAACCACTGATTTTTCATTATATGGACTCGCTAAAATCACACATTGAAGGGCCCATATGGGACTGAACCCTTAACTCTTCCAGTTCGTTAAACAAAAGAAGAGGGACTTGCCGAAGGTGATTTATATCGAGCATGTTTTATCCTCCTCGAGCTCATAAAACCAAAAATAGGTACTAGTCTTGATCTAGATTTTATGAGCAGAACAAAATGAATACAGATTATTAACAGGTGCTTAATACAAAATAACAGAGATACAACAAAACTGGTTTTCTATTCAATAACGAAATAAGTTGAAACTGTAAAATGTAGCGGAAACAAGCTTGCTGGAATGGTTGTGGCTTATCTCTGAGAAGAGATGTAACGACAATGCGCATTTGTAAGAAAAAGGTTACAGTGAGGATATGAAGGCCTTTTTACAATAAGAAAGAATGCCAAAAACCCTAGACATCCAAAAACCTAACCCTAGGAGATGAAGCGCCAAAAGTTGTGTGAGCCTCGTTTGGGTAAGTTAGTACATCAACTTCCCGGGGTCATAACTTTTGCATATGATCTTTGTTTTAGGCGTGTGATAGCCCATTGGAAAGGTATCATCGAGGAGATTCATTTTGGAGGCTAAATCATGTCTTTAGACATCATTAAGGAGATTGATCCTGAAAAACCTTCATTTAGGCCCTCAAAATGGCCCCAGAAGTTAAAACTGCTAAAAATAGTAAATTGCCAAAATTGTCAGAAAACTATTTTGAGCCAGTTGGAAAAGGTGGGTGGCCACCAATATCCATCTGGATCAATCCTCCCTCCTTAGGAAGCAATGGTCTCCATTGCGTTGAGGTCCCCCATCAGATGAGGAATTTTTTGTTGAATTTGGCCCCAGGTGAGCCACTTGCCTTGGTCCAGGAGCTGCCCTGCTTTGACGACACGATAAAGATGGATCCTTTGTTGTCGAGTTCCCTTGATCTGTCTGTCCACAATCTAATCATCGGATTCCTATTGTAGGCAGTCGGGGTTGAGCTCTGTTGGTGTCAGTTGTTCTGCTACTTCTGAGGTGTCCAATAATGGTGGGAAATAAGGGGGAAGGAGATCCACGTTGAACACTGGGTGCAGACCAAGGAAAGGAGGAATGTTGAGCTCAAAAGAATTATCCCCCATGGCCTTGGTGAAGGTGTACGGCCCATAACGGAGTGGGCGAAGCTTCCGATGGGGTCCTGTAAGGCATTCTTTCTGCAAGTGCAACCAAATTTTGTCACCCACCTGAAACTTATGCGACACCCAATGTTGATCATGGCGTTGTTTGTACTTGTCATTGGAATTTTGTAGGATATCCTGAACCTATTAGCGGATGTGTTGGATCCTCTCAATGAACTAGGTGGCTTTGTCAGCTTCAGTTGGAGTAGGAGATGAGTTGGTCGAGGTGACTGCAAGGGGAAGTGCAACATCTATGGGTCCCAATGGCTGGAATCCCAACCCCACTTGAAAGGGGTTGTGGTCGGTTGAGCTATGCAGGGATCGGTTGTAGCTATGTTGGACATAGGGAAGGCTCTCATCCCATGTGTGAGGGTGCTTTGAATTATACATGCAAAGGATATGCACAATCATTCTATTTACAACCTCGGTTTGGCCATCTGTCTAGGGGTGGAAGGCCATGGATTTGGTGAGCTTGGTGTCCAGCAGTGACCAGAGGCTCGACCAGAATGTGCTGAGAAATCGACTATCCTGATCTGAGACAATGTTTTGTGGGATTCCAAAAAGTACCTAGACTCATTCAAAGAAGACCTTGGCAGTGGCCTCTGCTATGACGCACTTCTTGCCAGAAACCAGAATCGCCATCTTAGAAAAGCGATCAACAACCACAAAAACACATTCATTTCCCCACTTGGTGGATGGGAGGCCTGACATGTAGTCCATTGAGATGGATTCCCATGGCCTTTTGGGAGTAGGAAGAGGGGTGTACAAGCCTTGTTTCTTAGTGGTCGGTTTGGCAATAGCACAAGCAGTGCAGGACCTGATATACTTGTTGACCTCCTGTCGAAGTTTCGGCCAGTAGAAATGTTTATGTAGCATCGCCACTATCTTTTCAAGGCTGAAGTGTCCTACCACCCGAATGTAGTGGGCTTCCCATATCAGCTTCGCTCACTCACTTGATGGAACACAGATATGGCCCAGACAACACAACAACCCATCCTGAAGATGGAAATTATTGACAACTGTGTTTGCACCCAACATTTGGTAGGTGGTGGCGAAGTCAGGGTCTGTCTCATAGAGTTGGGGCCATCTAGATGTCTCATGGCCACAAGATTCTAGCGTCGTGGTGAGTGTCACGACTGGCAGTCTGCTGAGGCAATCAATGACATGATTGGTGGTTCCTATTTTATACTTGATGTTGAGGTGGAATTGTTGCAAGTATGTGGACCACTTTTGATGGTGGTCATTCTGTAATTTTCCCTGCATCTGCATGAGCTGCAGTGGCTTATGATCAGTGTGGATGACTGTCTTCTTCCCAATAATGTAATGTCTCCACTGGCGGCATGCTTGCACAATGGAGTACATTTCTTTGTCTTAAGTAGGGTAGTTACGGACAGTATCTGACAGTGTCTCACTATGATAGGCCACGGGGTGGCCGTGCTGAGTGAGAATGACACCCATAGCATAGTCTGAAGCATCTGTCTCGATCTCAAAAGGATGTTGCAGGTCTGGTAGTGAAAGTATTGGGGCTGAGCACAAGCGTGTCTTCAAATCATCAAATGCTTGTTGTTGGGACCAGCCCCACGCAAATTTCTCCTTACCACCACCTTTGTTTATTTGGCTGAGGGCCCATGCAATATGGGAGAAACCCAACACGAACCTGCGATAGAAATTGGCAAGGCCCAAGAAGCTCTGAAGCTCAGTGAGTGTTTTTGGGGCTGACTAGTGACGAATGACTTGGATCTTGGCTGGATCCACATGTATGCCATGCTGATAAATGATGTAGCCCAGGTAATGGACCCTGTCCATGCCGAAGGAGCATTTTTCCAAGTTGGCGTATAGTTTGTGCTGCCACAGGGGTGCAGAACCTGCTGAATATGCTGCAAGTGTTCAGCCAAAGTCCTGTTGTAAATTAGAATGTCATCTAGATACACCACTACAAAAGTATTGGTGAATCGTCGCAAGATATCATCCATCATCCTCATGAAAGTGGCTAGATCATTTGTCAAACCAAAGGGCATGAACAACCATTCAAAAAGGCCTTCATTTGACTTGAAGGCGGTCTTCCATACATCTGTCTATTCTATCGAAACTTGGTGGTAGCCAGACTTCAGATCAATCTTACTGAAGTATTTGGCCCCTGTGAGTTGATCAAGGAGGTGATCGATTCAGGGAATCAGGTACCAGTTTCTGACTGTGATTTTATTTAGAGCCTGAAAATCAATATGGAATCGCTAGGTTCCATATTTCTTTTGCACCAGCATGGTTGGGCTCCCGCAAGGTGATGCGTTGGGGTAGATGTGCCCATTGTGGAGCAGTTCTTGGATCTTTCGCTTGATCTCCTCATTCTCTAACAAAGAGTGAGGATAGATTGGCCCATTGGGTAGCGGTGCGTCAGGGGTCAAATCGATGGGGTGCTTCACCTGGCAGTGCAGAGGTACCCCTGTAGGTGAGGAGAAGATATATGAGTCTTCTTCCATGACCTTATCTACTTGCTTCTGCTATGTGGAGAGGTCGGTCGCAGAGACCCTGGATGTGGCTGTGATCTTTCTCTTATTCTGAGAGTGAATCACGAAGAAGACAAACTTCCCCGTCTAAGAGATGACCTTCCTGCATTGCTTAGCAGATATCAAGAAAATATCACTAGGTAGGACTGCCTCGGGTATCTTGTACAATTTCCTATTCAAAGTAATAATAACACTACGAGGCCTAGACTCATATACATCATGATGTTTCCATAAATAAGTTTGGCCCAAAAGAACATCACAACCTTCGAGAGGAGCAACATCACACAATACCTCGTCTTTGAAGGGCTTGATGTCATATGACAGTCGGCACTGTTGGCTGACGTGAAGATTGCTTCCTTGGTGGAGCCATCCAATGGTGTACAGTTGTGGGTGCGGCGTTGTTGGCAGGGCCAACCACTTGACCACCTCTGTTGAGATGAGGTTCTTCTAGCTACCTCTATCAACAATGAAGTGTATCAGGGTGCCTTTTACCCACATCTGTGAATGGAAGAGGTGCTCTCCTTCTTCTGGCTCGTCTAGTTCACTAGGATGGAGCTTGGTGGTAGCAACGGTGGCACTGGGTTCCACGTCAATGATCCATCTTCCCCTTTCTGGTTCTGGCTTAGAGTCATAATCTGCATCTAATTCAGAGGCTTTCACTTCGGCCACCAGTGACTGCTTTGAGCGGCAGTCAGCAGTGTTATGCCAAGGGCTCTTATGGAAGTCGCACCACTTCCCGGTATCTTTCTTTGTCTTTCCGGTGTCCTTATTTTCTTGCAGCTTGGACTAGTTGTCTAGATATTGTCCATATTTTCTCTGTCCTTTGTTTGGTGGGTTGGGGACACCCTTTCCTGTATTTTTTTGTGAGGGGTTCCCAGGCCCAAATTGCCACTTCTTTTGTTTGAGCTTCTGCTCGATTTTGACAGCATATCGATAGGCCACGCCCAAGGATGAGATGTCCAAAAATTCCATTTTGGTATGGATGTATCTATGTAGAGAACCATGATACTTGAGCACCAGATGTCTCTCTGAATCTTTGATACCCAACTTGGTGTGCAAGGTATGGAAGATATTTGTGAAATCTGGCACTGCTTGGTCTCTCTCTTTTCGTAGTGTGGTCCATTTGGTATACAAGTCATCATAACTTCTGACAGGGTAGTATTGTTCCTTAATAGAATCCCTGAAGGATTCCCAGGTGGCCATGACTGAAAATAATGAGGTTTCCTCTATTTCCATTTTCTCACAGAAAGTTTCCCACCAATATTTTACATGGGGAACGGCTTTGAGGAGCGCAAAAGTAATCTTTTCTTTATTCGAAAAGTTATGGACAAAAAAATACCCTTCTAGTAGATTCAACCACTTGTCTACAGCATATGCTTCTATCTAACCTTCAAATATAGGAATATCAAAGTTTGTTTGTACCTTGAAGGGGGCGGCACCTCCATTCGAAGAATATGCGTCGCCTGTTGGTAGTCGTCGAAGTATTTGCGTGAAACTGTCCATCATCTCGTTCCTCTGTTGCGTGAGGGCTTCTTCAATCAACAGTTTGAAAGGATATCCTATCCCATCATATTTCTTTTATCCTACAATGGGAGGTCACTTGGGCGTGCGAGAGCTTCTTTTCTCAAGAGAAACAATCTCAAGACCCAACTCTTTGTACTCTAACCTCGCTATGGACATGCATTAAGACGACAAGGAGAAGACCACTCTGATACCACTGATCTGGATTTTATGAGTAGAATGAAATGAATACAGATTATTAATAGTTTCTTAACAAAAAATAACAGAGACACGGTAAAACTGGTTTTCTATTCAATAACGAAATAAGCTGAAACTATAAAATGCAGCAAAAACAAGCTTGCTGGAATAGTGGCGGCGTATCTCTGAGAAGTGATGTGACGGCAGCACGCATTCACAAGAATAAAGTTACAATGAGGCTTTGAAGGCCTTTTTACAATAAGAAATAATTACAAAAACCCTATAAATCCAAAAACCTAACCCTAGGAGATGAAGTGCCAAAAGTCATGTGGGCCCCGTTTGGGTAAGTTAGTACATCAAATTCCTGGGGTCGTAACTTTTGCATACGATCTCCGTTTTAGGCGTGTGATAGCCCTTTGGAAAGGTATCATCAAGGATATTAATTTTTGGGGCTCAATCATGCCTTCAACTATCGTTGAGGAGCTCAATCTTGAAAAACCTTCATTTAGGCCCTCAAAATGGCCCGAGAAGTTAAAACTGCTAAAAATAGTAAATTGCCAAAATTGTCAGAAAATTGTTTTGAGCCAATTGGAAAAGGTGGGTGGCCACCGTTATCCATCTAGATCAATCCTCCCTCCATAGGATTCAGTGGTCTCCATTGCGTTGAGGTCCCCCATCAGATGAGGAAATTTCTGCTGAATTTGGCCCAAGGTGAGCCACTTGCCTTGGTGCAGGAGTTGCCCTGCTTTGACGACACGATAAAGTTGGATCCTTTGTTGTCAAGTACCCTTGATCTATCTGTCCACAATCTAATCATTGGATGCCTATTGTAGGCAATCGGAGTTGAGATCTGTTGGTTTCAGTTGTTCTGCTACTTCTGAGGTGTCCAATAATGGTGGGAAATAAGGGAAAAGGAGATCCACGTTGAACAGTAGGTGCAGACCAAGGAAAGGAGGAATGTTGAGCTCAAAATAATTATCCCTCACGGCCTTGGTGATAGTGTACAACCCATAATGGAGTGGGAAAATCTTCCAATGGGGTCCTATAAGGTTTTCTTTCTGCAAGTGCAACCAAACTTTGTCGCCCACCTGAAACTTATGCGACACCCGATGTTGATCATGGCGTTGTTTGTACTTGTCATTGGACTTCTATAGGATATCCTGAACCTATTGGAGGATGTGATGGATCCACTCAATGAACCGGGTGGCTTTGTTAGCTTCATTTGGAGTAGGAGATGAGTTGATCAAGGTGACCGCAAGGGGAAGTGCAACATCTATGGGTCCCAATGGTTGGAATCCCAACCCCACTTGAAAGGGGTTGTGTCCAGTTGAGCTATGCAGGGCTCAATTGTAGCTATGTTGTACATAGGGAAGGCTCTCATCTCATGTGCAAGGGTGCTTTGAATTATACATGAAAAGGATATGCACAATCATTCGATTTACAACCTCGGTTTTTCCATCTGTCTAGGGGTGGAAGGTTGTGGATTTGATGAGCTTGGTGTCCAGCAGTGACCAGAGGCTCAAACAGAATGTGCTGAGAAATTGACTATCCCGATCTAAGACAATGGTTTGTGGGATTCCAAAATGTACCGAAACTCGTTCAAAGAAGAGCTTGGCAGTGGCCTCTGTTGTGATGCTCTTCTTGTGAGCAACCAGAATCACCATCTTAGAAAAGCGATCAACAACCACAAAAACACAGTCGTTTCCCCTCTTGGTGGACGGGAGGCCCAACATGTAGTCCATTGAGATGGATTCCCATGGCCTATTGGGAGTAGGAAGAGGGGTGTACAGGCCCTATTCCTTAATGGTCAGTTTGGCAATAGCGTAGGCAGTGCAGGACCTGATATACTTGTTGACCTCCTGTCGAAGTTTCAGCCAGTAGAAATGTTTTTGCAGCATCGCCACTGTCTTTTCAATGCCAAAGTGTCTTGCCACCTGACTGTAGTGGGCTTCCCAGATCATCTTCACTCGCTCACTTGATGGAACACAGATATGGCCCAGATGACACAACAACCCATCTTGAAGATGGAAATTATAGACAACTGTGTTTGCACCCAACATTTGGCAGGTGGTGGCAAAGTCAGGGTCTGTCTCATAGAGTTGGGGCCATCCATATGTCTCATAGCTACAAGAGTCTAGCACCATGGTGAGTGCTGCGACTGGAGGTTTGCTGAGGCAATCAGCGACGCGATTGGTGCTTCCTATTTTATACTTGATGTTGAGGTGGAATTGATGCAAATATGTGGACCACTTTTGATGGTGTTCATTCTGCAATTTTCTCTGCGTCTGCATGAACTACAGTGGCTTATGATCAGTGTGGATGACTGTCTCCTTCCAAATAATGTAATGTCTCCACTAGCGTCATGCTTGCACAATGGAGTAAATTTCTTTATCGTAAGTAGGGTACTTATGGACAATATCTAACAGTGTCTCACTATGATAGGCCACGGGGTGGTCATGTTGAGTGAGAATGGTGCCCACAGCATAGTATGAAGCATCTGTCTCAATCTCAAAAGGATGTTGCAGGTCTGGTAGTGAAAGTACTGGGGATGAGCATAAGCGTTGCTTCAAATCATCGAACGCTTGTTGTTGGGACAGGCTCCACGCAAATTTCACCTTACCACCACATCTTTTTATTTGGCTAAGGACCCATGCAATATGGGAGAAACCCAACACGAACCTGCAGTAGAAATTGGAAAGGCCCAAGAAGCTCTGAAGCTCAGTGAGTGTTGTTGGGGCTGGCCAGTCATGGATGACTTGGATCTTGGTTGGATCCACATGTATGCCATGTTTATCAATTATGTAACCCAGGTAATGGACCCTATCCATGCCAAAGGAGCATTTTTCCAAGTTGGCGTATAGTTTGTGTTGCCGCAGGGTGTGCATAACCTGCTAAATATGCTGCAACTGTTCGGCCCAAGTCTTGTTGTAAATTAGAATGTCATCCAGATACACCACTACAAAAGTATTGGTGAATGGTCACAGGATATCATCCATCATCCTCATGAAAGTGGTTGGAGCATTTGTCAAACCAAAGGGCATGACCAACCATTCAAAAAGGCCTTCCTTTGACTTGAAGGCAATCTTCCATACATTTGTCTGTTCTATCAGGACCTGGTGGTAT
Organism: Picea engelmannii; assembly: GCA_009831015.1. Classification (NCBI taxonomy): domain Eukaryota; kingdom Viridiplantae; phylum Streptophyta; class Pinopsida; order Pinales; family Pinaceae; genus Picea; species Picea engelmannii. The sequence continues at coordinate 40,585 of ML812576.1, forward strand.
CCAGACTTCAAATCAATCTTACTAAAGTATTTGTCCCCCCTGAGTTGATCAAGGAGGTCATCGATTCGGGGAATCAGGTACCGGTTTCTGACTGTGATTTTATTCAAAGCCCAGTAATTAATACAGAGTCATCAGGTTCCATCTTTCTTCTGTACCAACACGATTGGGCTCCCACAAGGTGATGATCTGGGGCAGATGTGCCCCTTATGGAGTATTTCTTGGATCTATTTCTTGATCTCTTCATTCTCTAACGAAGAGCGATGATAGACTATCCCATTGGGTAGCGGTGCATCGGGGTTCAGATCGATGGGGTGCGGGTCAGATCGATGGGGTGCTTGACCTGGAAGTGCAAAGGTAACCCTGCAGGTGAGGATAAGATATCTGAGTATTCTTCCATGACCTTATCTACTTGCTTCTGCTATGTGGAGTGGTAGGCTGTAGAGACCCTGGATGTGTCTGTGATCTTTCTCTTATTCTGAGAGCAAATCATGAAGAAGACAAACTTCCCCGTCTGAGATATTAACTTCCTACATTTCTTAGCAGAGATCAAGGAAATAGCACTAGGTGGGACTGCCTCGGGTATCCTATACAATTTCCTGTTCAAAGTAATAATAACACTACGAGGCCTAGACTCATATACAACATGATGTTTCCATAAATAATGTTGGCCCAAAAGAAATTCACAAACTTTGAGAGGAGCAACATCACACAATACCTCATCTTTGAAGGGCTTGATGTCGTACGACAGTCGGCACTGTTGGCTGATGTGAAGATCGCTTCCTTGGTAGAGCCATCCAATGGTGTACAGTTTTGGGTGCAGTGTTGTTGGTAGGGCCAGCCACTTGAAGACCTCTGCTGAGATGAGGTTCTTCTGGCTACCGCTATCAACAATGAAGTGCAGCAGGGTGCCTTTTACCCACATCTGTGAATGGAAGAGGCACTCTCCTTCTTCTAGCTTGTCTGGTTCACCAGGCTGGAGCTTGGTGGTAGCAACGATGGCACTGGGTTCCACGTCAATGATCCATATTCCCCTTTCTGTTTCTAGCTCAAAGTCATAATCTGCATCTGATTCAGAGGCTTTCACTTCGGCCACCAGCGACTGCTTTGAGTGGCAGTAAACAATGTTATGCCAAGGGCTCTTATGGAAGTCGCATCAATTCCCGGTATCTTTCTTTATCTTTCCGGTGTCCTTCTTTTCTTGCAGCTTGGAATGGTTGTCCTGATACTGTCCATCTTTGCTCGATCCTTTGTTCGATGGGTTGGGGACACCCTTTCCTGGATTTTTTTGTGAGGGGTTCCCAGGCTCAAATTTTTGCATCTTTTGTTTGAGCTTCTGCTCAATTTTGACGGCATATCAGTAGGCCGTGCCCAAGGATGAGATGTCCAGAAATTCCATTTCGGTCTGGATGTATCTATGCAAAGAATCACGATACTTGAGCACTAGATGTCTCTCTGAATCTTTGATACCCAACTTGTTGCGCAAGGTATGGAAGATATTTGTGAAATCTGGCACTGCTTGGTCTCTTTCTTGCCGCAGTGTGGTCCATTTGGTATATAGGTCGTCATAACTTCCGACAGGGTAGTATTATTCCTTAATAGCATCCCTTAAGGATTCCCAGGTGGCTGTGACTGAAAATAATGAGGTTTTCTCTATTTCCTTTTGCTCATAGAAAGTTTCCCACCAATCTTTGACATGGGGAACGACTTTGAGGAGCGCAAAAGTAATCTTTTCTTTATTCGAAAAGTTATTGACAGAAAAATAACCTTCTAGTAGATTCAACCACTTGTCTACAGCATCTACGTCTATCTGACCTTCAAATATAGGAATATTGAAGTTTATTTGTACCTTGAAGGGGGTGGCACCTCCGTTCAAAGAAGATGCATCGCCTGTTGGTAGTCGTTGAAGGATTTGCGCGAAACTATCCATCATCTCGTTCCTCTGTTGCGTGAGGGTTTCCTCAATAAATAGTTTGAAAGGATCTCTTGTCCCATCATATTTATTTTCTCCTACCATGGGAGGTCCCTTGGGCGTGTGAGAGCTTCTTTCCTCAAGAGAAACAAGCTCGAGACCCAACTCTTTGTACTCCAACCTCGTTGGGGACATGCATTAAGACGACAAGGAGAAGACCACTCTAATACCACTGATCCAGATTTTATGAGTAGAATGAAATGAATACATATTATTAATAGGTTATTAACACAGAATAACAGAGATACAGTAAAACCGGTTTTCTATTCAATAACGAAATAAGCTGAAACTGTAAAATGCAGCGGAAACAAGCTTGCTGGAATGGTGGCAGCTTATCTCTGAGAAGAGATGTGAAAGCAACACGCATTCACAAGAAGAAAGTTACAATGAGGCTTTGAAATCCTTTTTACAATAAGAAAGAATGACAAAAACCCTAGACATCCAAAAACCTAACCCTAGGAGATGAAGCGCCAAAAGGCATGTGGGCCCCGTTTGGGTAAGTTAGTACATCAACTTCCCGAGGTCGTAACTTTTGCATACAATATCCGTTTTAGGCGTGTGATAGCCCATTGGAATGGTATCGTCAAGGAAATTAATTTTGGGGGATCAATCAAATTCTTTAGCAAGTGAGAAGCTTGATCTCAAAAAATCTTCATTTAGGCCCTCAAAATGGCCTCGGAAGTTAAAACTGTTAAAAATAGTAAATTGCCAAAATTGTCAGAAAACTATTTTGAGCCAATTGGAAAAGGTGGGTGGCCACTGATATCCATATGGATCACATATATTTGTATGGGGGGGGGGGAATTGAAGGATGTAATTCAAGTTATCTTTTAAAATCGTCACAAGTCACTCTTGCAATCACCCTTGAACACGACACTTGTTTCCACCTACATTTTGAACACTTGGATAATCTTCTAAACCTCTACACTGAACCAATACTATGAGTATTTCAACTCCTTTTGGTCACCCAAAAAATGCCACAATGTCCGTTGCATTATGTTTTGGTCCACGTTATGTTTAAGATGCCAAGTCATGTCGTGCCTTAGTGTTCAAGGGAAGTATCTGCCTTGAGAGTCAACCATCACAAATTTACAGTTTCAATACCCATGTTAGTCCATACTCATTTGATTCACCACAGTACATCTCTTTCCTATGAAATTTTCATGTCGATGATGGGGGATATAATGTACATCAAGGCCCTCCTTCGATGAGTCTTTTCCTGTTGACTTCAACACATCATCTGGGAATTAGACTTAGAAACCAATTAGTACCTTGGGACCTACATGCCTCAATGGCAGGCCTCCTTGCCTCTGAAAGTAGGTTTACATCATTGACCTATGATCGAATTATTCTATGAATGTTCGACTTCATCTCATTTATTCACATTCGTTGGATTGTACTAGAGTACCTTGAGAATCATTGACATCATTGGTGATTTCCCTCGCACGTGTTAACAGTTTACCTTAATGACCAATAATCAAGTGGTTTCCACCATGTTTGATATCAAAACATCTATTCACATTGATAGATTCGTACAAACATCGGGATTGGGACGAAGACCCTGGGTTGAGCGTTCACTTCGTTATCTTCTTTCCCCATGCTGCAAAGGATATCTTTTGAGCATCTTGATATGTTATCACTTAGATCCACTTTGTATTAGTCTGTGGATATGCTTTATCATATCGTAGATCCACTGTGTATTTCTCATGGCTACGATCAATTCATGTCATGAAGATATAGATCCACATTGTATCCTTGGTGGCTATACCCTTAGTCAATATCATCATGGATCCACAATGTATTTATTGGCGGACATACCTTAATTTCTTTGTTACTCAAGCATAGGTATACCTGCCTTGGGTTTGAAACACATGATAACATTTGTTTTATGGTTGTTTGCATCTTCTACCAGGTTCTTCGACTCCATACCCTTGCTTCGAAAATCTACAAAGCGCTTCAGTCATCATCTTTTGTCTTTTGGCTTCACACTTTGGGGGGGAAATCTGTTACACATAAAAATTACTCACTTCAATAATGTCACATTATCATTGTCGCAAGTTTCACACTTTTGTCGCAAGTGTCATAAATGTCTCATTCTCGCCATGCATATGTTGCATTGTGAACGACACCATTGAAACACTCGATACATCCTCTAAGGCATGTTGGAAGCGGAAAAAAACATCATTTGACAATCTAAGCAAATTTTTTTGTCTTGAGAAATGGTCATATTAACGAACTTTTGGAAGATCAGCGCTCCCCTTCTCACATGTAGGGAGCGCTAGCACTCATTTTCCATCTAGCAGGGAGTGTTGCAATGCTATGTTGCTTGTTTTGAGGGAGTGTTGATTGGTTGAGAGAATCATGGGAAGAAATCCCCCTTATCTCTAAGGACAACTAGAGATGATCTGAGTTGGTTTGGCTCGAATCCAAGCTTCATGTTGCATCTAAGGGAGATGCCACAACTAATGGAGTCATATCCTCAACTTATTCCAAAACTAACTAAGGTGGTTGCGCCTCTCAAACACTATAAAAGGAGGCATTCTCATGGTGAAAAGGAGGAGAATATCAGCAAAAAGTATTGTCATTCTAATCGTGGATCTTTCGAGCAAGGTGTTGGACAAGGAGGACTTTGAGAGGTTGTTTCAACTGCATCTACATATTGTAAGTTCCTTGTAATGTTCTCATTAATATATGCTTCGCCTATTTCCTTCAAGTTTGTGTATAGTTGCATATACTTGTATTTTGTTGATAAATTTAGTTTAAACTAATCTTGTTAGAATAATAAGTATGAATTGTCTTTGTTGTCTATTGGATTTCAGATCTCATTAAGGAGCTTGAAGATCAAGTTCAACCTGGACTAAGCGAGGACAAGATTCAGAAAAAGGTACATCATACTTTCTTCCTCTTTTACCTTTGACTAGTTAAACTACATTTAAAGGAATGTTAGTGTCCAATGTTAGCATCTTTCTATCTTGGTAATAGGGGTCTAGGATCCAAGAGGATATTTCACCTGTCCGCAGGAGAATTTTCCTACAACAACCTCTATGTATGTTCTATATCCTCCTGGACCTATATGATCATTCCTTGATCCTCCTAGATAATTCCTGGCCATTGGAATCCTTTTGGACCACAAATATTTTTTATTACTCAACAACTAAGTGAGGGTATAGTTCCCTCACCCTTCAGATCTCCATCCATTTTTCTTTACTTGGTTCTACCCCTTTAATACAAACTCGAAGATATTCCACATCACCTTGTTGTGAAGTCCAGATTCTTCTGTCAAGAATAACATATTCTTGTAGTTCATTCAAACATTATGGAGAAAAATCATCAACTGTTGAACCTGAATACTTTCATCTTCATCTATAATCATAGTAGGTTCATAAAGCTTCAAATTCTCAAAATTTACCATTGAACACATTTTCATGTAGGCTGGTAGATCTAAACGAAAGACATTAGTACCAATCTTCTCCAATATCTTGAATGGACCATATCGGATTGGCCTTAGCTTTTTACCCTCCCATTTCATTATGTTCTTGCTGGTATGTAACCATACTTGATCATCAAACTCAAATTGATGATCAAATCGATGGTTTTCATGCCTCGCCTTGTACTTGGCTTGGATTTTCTCCAATTATTCATGTACTTCTTGATGTACCTACTGGATCGTTTGAATGAACCTTTTAGCTTTATCTGTATCATCCTATCCATCTTCTTTACCTTCTTCTCCAAAAGAAAATTCCATAGATGATTTAGGCAAGTACCACAAACACACTTCAAAACAAGTTTTCTGAGTAGACGAATTCATGGAATCATTGTAGGCATGTTGTACATAAGGTGATTGTTCATCCCATAACTTAGGATGCTTGCTACAGTACCCTGGAAGTATATGTACCACGTTTTTCTTTACCACCTATGTTTTTCCATCTATTTGTGGATGAAAAGTTGTGCTCTTCTTTAACTTAGTGTCCATGACCTCCAATAAATGAGACCAACACTTTCCCAAAAAATGAGAGTGTTGATCTAATATAATAGATGTGGGAAGTCCAAAATGAACCCATACATTAGCAAATAACATTTGTGTTATATATTTAGTTGTGACATGTTTCTTACATGGAATCAAAATAAACATCTTGTTGAATCTATCCAGGACAACATATAGATAATCATGATCTATCTTGGACATCGACAAACCCTCTACAAAATCCATGGATATGCTTTCCCATGGTCGAGAAGGTATTGGAAGTGGTGTATACAACCCCAACTTTCTATCTCTAGGCTTGCTTGTGGCACACATAGCACAACCTTTGATATACTTGGAAATTGTTTCATTCATTCGAGGAGAATAACAATATATTTGTAACAGTGCAACTGTCTTACCAACCCCAAAATGACCAAAAATGAGATATGTATGAGCTTCTCTTATTATATTTACTCTTTCATCTCTGGGTACACAAAGTTTTCCAAGATGCTATAAAAAAATGTCATGCATATAATAATTTGACTGTTGATTTCCACGAGTTAATACATCATATACATCTATAAAATAATCAACCTTAGCATATTGTTCTGCATAACTTTGATGAGCTAAAGGATTATACCTAAGTATTGTGGATGCATTAATCATTGGTCTTGAAAACATATCTTCAACCTTGTTATGAATACCTTTCTTATACTTGATTATCAAATGAAATAGTAGTAAGAAACCCATCCACCGGAAGTGTCATGATTGTGTTAGCTTAGTTTGTGACTGCAAATACTATAATGGATGATGATCTGTATGAATTATAGTCTCATTTCCCATTAACTAATGCTTCCATTTCTTTACACTTTGTATCAACGCATACAATTCCTTATCATATGTTGGATAGTTAATCACAACTTGAGTGAAAGTCTCAAAATGATAACATATATGTTTACCTCGTTGCATCAAGACTGCTCCCATGGCATATCCACTTGAGTCGGTTTGAATCTCAAATGGATGTTGTAAATTTGGCAGAGACAAAACTAGTGCGGTTGTTATATTTTCCTTCAATGTCTCGAAATCTTTACGTTGCTTGTATCCCCATTGAAAGAGTTGTTTAACACTTGTTAAGGCATGTAGAGGAGCTACTATGTATGAGAAATTAACAATGGATTTCCTCTAGTATTGTATTGCTCTTAAGAAACTTCAGACTTATGTGGAAGTAGTTGGCTTTGGCCATTTTACAATGACTTTTACTTTTGTGGGATCTATTTTTAGCTGACCATTCCCTACAATGTAACCCAAATATACCAGAGATGTTTTACCCAATTCAGATTTAGAAATTTTGATATATAGCTTCTCATTCTTCAAGAGTTCAAAGACTTTCTTGGCATGCATCATATGATCTTCCCGTCTTCGACTAAAGATTAATATATCATATAAGTAGAAGATAAAAAAATCATTTATGTAAGGTCTGAACACATCATTCAATACCCTCATAAATGTTGTTGGTGCATTGCATAACCCAAATGGCATAACTGACCATTCGAACAATCCTTGCTTGGTCTTGAAAGTAGTTTTCCATATGTCATCTTCTGTAATTTTGATATGATGGTAACCACTTCTCAAGTCCATCTTAGTGAAATAAATATCATTCTTTAATTGATCTATTAAGTCTTGAATTTTGGGAAGAGGATAATAGTTTTTTACTGTAATCTTGTTTAGGGCTCGAAATTCAATACACATCCTCCACATGCCATATTTCTTTGGAACTAATACAATAGGAGAACCACATGGCGAGGAGCTTGGCCTGATTATTTCTTTATCGAGCAACTCCTAAACTTGCTTCTTTATTTCTACATTCTCGGTCACTGATTACCAATACATTCCAATATTAGGAAGAGGAGCATCCTGCTACAAATATATTTCATGTTCAACCTCCCTCTTAAGAGGAAACCCTGTAGGTTCCTTGAATAAATCATCATAGTTAGATATGATTTTGACCAAATCCTATTTATGATCTAAATCACAACCTGATAAAACATCTATTATATCTTCTTATTTTTGTTTCACTATCACTAGAACAAAATATTTACTTGCACTCATGAGTCTCTTGATTTTCCTTGTGCTCACTAAAGAAACATTAGTCTTGATACGATGAGCTCTGATGATAAATTCAACCCCATCCTTGAAAATATGATATTTATTCTTTTTACGATAGAATATGGACTTCCTTTCAAATAGATATGGACTACTCAAGACAATGCCACAAATTTCAAGAGGCACAACATCTAACTCAATCTTGTCAAAGAAATTAGTTGTAATTGCAAATATGATATTACATTGTTTCGTCACCTGCAACTTCGCATCTTCACACACCCATCCTAATGGATAAGGATTTTTATGAGGTGTCGTCTTCGAACCCAACTTATTAACAATTGTTTCAGATATTAAGTTAACTTGAGATCCGTTGTCGAATAAAGTATCTAATTTTGTATGCTTGACTATAACTCTGACATGAAAAAACTCACTTATTTTCTTTTGATCAGTATCACTTTCCAATTTAACAGAATGAATTTAAGAATTAAAATTGATAGTTGATATACCTTTGCTTCATATTGCCATGATCTTAGATTCATCCCTAGAATCTGACTCTAGATCTTGATGAGCTGATGCAACAGTATTTTTCTTCCCTTTATCCTTAAACTTCTTCGGTCATAATTATGGATGCAGTTTCCAACATTGTGATTCTTCATGTCCCTTCTTCTTACAGTGGGAACATGTAGGTATTCCCTCAGCTTGCTTTACTGTAGTTGATTTCTTACTCTTCCATTTACCTTTCAGTTTCTTTTCAAACTTGTATGGCTTCTTATCTTCGACCGCATGCTTACCCTTACTAGCCGCTAATGTGTATCTTGTACTGACACTTTATCAATGTTAGAGGGTTAAACATTAAAATGGTGTGAAGAAGATATGAGTGCATGCCACCAATATACTTTATAATAGTTTCATGGGTATACAACGAAATCCCTAAGGACAATTCTGTCTTTTTGAATTCATGTGTATATGCTTGAATATTTTGTCCTTTACCCTACCTTTAATGTTGCCATTCTATTATTGTCATTTGTGTATAAGACAATGGATATACTTGTTTTCTTATAGCCTTAGTAAACTTATCTCGGGAAGAGATCACTTCACCCTTTTGAACACAATCAACTTGCATCTTACTCTCCCACCATATTAAGGTCGTGCCACTTAGTTGAAGAGAAACTAACTTCATCCTTGCAACTTCGTCCATGATCTTTTGAACTCTCCAATATACCTCTATTGCTTGATCCACTTGTCCAATTTCTTGGCATTCAATTCTCCATCATAGGTCAGCAATTCAAACTTGAGATCCAATTTTAATGAAGCCAGATTACTATTTGATGAGAAGAATGTTCACTTGCCCTAGAAAAAGACTATGATGAGGATCGTGAAGGGGGCTCTGAAGGTCCACCACCTTCACTTCCTCCTCCTTTTACCAAATATTCTCCACTTACGGGATTTTGAATTCTTCATTGCAAATCATCTATTATATCTCTCATCGAGCAAAGTGTATCCATCATTTCCTCTGGACTCGTGGGAGGATCTTCTCCTTCCTTTTCTTCAGAAGCCATCTTATGCTTACAAAGTCTTATTTCAATCTTAGAATTATAACTTGCAAGCTCTCCTTTACCAAGTTTGATTTAGCTATTGTAAACATTCACTTTCAAACACTTTTCAAACTTGCTATGATACCAACTTGATCTGAAAAATCTTTAGATGCTTATTAGTTTTTAAATACATATAAACATCTACTTGATTTTCGAAATAATAATGATCGTTTAACTGTTTGCAATTTACATGTGAAATATTTATCTAACCAAATACACTTTAATGATAAAAGACTTACAAATAACTGAGTACAAAATGAACAACAATGATAATATCACATACACAAGTTTGATAACAGAATTCACCCAATTTGGGCTAAGTCTCTAGGTCCGCTTCCATTAGAGACCTCTTTATTAATGCTCAAATGCTTGTGTTTTACAATGACCTTTTTTTGCATTGCTCAAACCCAAAAACAAAGTGCGCCATTGGATTCCTTGTGAAAAATCGTGAAAAATGAATATGAAGTTCTTAAAATTCTATCAAGGGACCCCTCAACATGCTTTACGATGTAACCTGAAAGCCCTATTGCCCTTGGCACAAACTTTGAGATCGTACTCTACATATTAATGAGTGTGTGTCCCATCCTTGGTTCGCACACCCATTAAATAGGTCGTGAACCCTTAACTCCATTTTGGATTCCATGGTCGACATTAAATACAATGTCGTGGGCATTGCCTTAACACGAGGCGCCTTTGACGCGACGATTAAGACATTTGGTTAGCATGGATGAGGTCACCAATTCGATCCTCTGCGAACCTCGTTTTTAGTTATAATATATAGTGGTTGTTTTATATATATGTGTGTGTGTGTGTGTGTGTGTGTGTGGCATATATTTTAAACCCTTCGCAGAGATTATGGTTACGGTTATATGATACAACAATAGAACCCTTGACCCTTTTTGTCGCCACCCATTACAATACATCAATTCAAATAAATTTGGCACCCAATATGGTTAAGTAACATTTGTATGGCACATTGGTAACAAAGGCTTGGGTAAGGTTTATGGAGGTGACGGGTTCGACTCCCGTCAACTCCCATAATTTTAATAAACCTTAATCATTAATGGCCAATGGGAGGTTGCCACATGACAGTCTCTCATTGGTCTATCCTTACCATGTGTCAACAAACAACTAGTCCATGTAACTTGTACAATTGCCACATCACTTGCCCATTCATCGTATGGTCATGTCATGTGGCCCCTTGGCATGTGGCCACATCATCTTTGTAAAGTTGTATGCTCGTGTCACATGTCACCCTTACAGTGGTGACATGTGTCACCTCGACCCCTTTGACTTTGACCTTTGACCTAGTTGACTCGAACTTTGACTAGCCATATTGTTTGCATACGAACTTCGTTTAAGACAATTTTTGCATCGTTGGAAAGTTATCGCTAAGCTCTACGCATTGATGGCGTTTTTTTTTTAGAGAATTTGAGATATTTGAATTTTAAACATTTCAGAACCTTTCTGGACCTCTATGGATGTTCTAGATCCTCCTGGACCTTTGCGAGCATTCATGGATCCTCCTGGATCAATGACACAACTAGAGTTTAGTGCGCACATAGGGTATTGATGATGGTTGGCATGACATGGGATGAAGAGAGACATTACTTGCTCCCACCTTGCTCTAGATTGGATCCACATGGACTTTAGAGGCCTCCTCCTTGCCCATGACGTCTCACATGTTTGGCTCATTATAATTTATTTTTTTCATTTAATCATTTGTAAGGGTTAAATGAGGAATCGACCCCACTTATATTTTGTTGCTGACATATTATATGGAAAAATATGTTAGAGGCTAATATGTTAGAGTAGCCTCATATAAAAGTACTAAGCTTCACTTTCATTTTATCATCATCTTTTCCTCAACATTGTGAGAGCTGCTTCTGAAATTTCCATCCCCTTAGGGGTTATTGGTCTTTCTCTCTCATTCTCTATATGTAATCTCTCATTCTCTATTATTGGTCTTTCTCTCTCATTCTCTATATGTAATCTTTTGAATTGCAACTTCTTTAGTTATGAAAAACCATCAGTGRTTTATTGTTCTATTTATGCACGTATGAAGCTAATGCAATACACATCAATTGTGGAGTTATCTTTTCTGCCATCCCTGGCTTGACATTGGTACCAGAGCCAGCACCAATAACTCCATGAATAGATTCCCTGCCCTAGCGTTTTCCTAGTCTGTTGAAAATGTCCACGTCTGTCTATCCCTCTTCCCCTGCATTCTTCTGCGTTCCAGTCTAAGCTCCATCAAGAACAGTCTCCATTACTCACGCCCTCGAACTAAGATACATATTCCTCACTTATTCGCTCCTTGCGTTCTCGACCGGCCTCCTCACTGCACTTTTGAAACCCTAAAATGCTACACCTCTCACCACTCCACTCGCGACCTCATTCATCCTCACGACTGTTCCAATTTGCTGCACCTCGATACACGTTTGATTCACACAACATCCGATGCCTCATGTGACCTCTCACTATCGTTTCCTCTCACACACCTCACATGCATATCCATATATCCAATGGAGAATGAAACGGATATAATCATGGGGTCTCTGCCAGTTCTTTTTCCTCACGCAATGTCTCCTAAAGAGCAGAAAAGAGATTTAACAATTATCAGTTAGGGTTTTCGTATCAATCCTCCCTCGACTGAAATCTCCGTGTATATCCCCCTATTAACTGTGTCAAGTGTAGGAATTAGTCGACCTCTGATATTGAGAGAAGCCTAGGACCAGTCGTTTAGAGCATTGAAAGGTGCAACGAACTCATTTAATTCCTCACGAATTCCTCACGCGACCTCACACTACAAATTCGCCTTTCCTTACTAGAATCTAATAGCATTTGTTTGGTAAACCCTAGATGGCACGAATTCGCACGAGTTGAAGGCAATATTTGTAGGCAAAATCTGATAGCATTTGAAACGAGCAGGCTAAATTTTTGTTGGTAGTACTGGTGTGTTCTTTGTGCAAATGTACATGTCGTTTTTTGTTGTGTTCTTTGTGCAAATGTACATGTCGTTTTTTGTTGGTAGTGCTGGTTGTAAGAGCATCTCTTTTCTCTAAGGCAATAAACAAGTAGGGCCTAACTGTTTACGGTGTGAAGTAGAATCTAATGGTTACAAGCAGCTAGCATAAACTGGGATATGAGGACTCAAAATCTCAAAAGAACTTATACCTATGCTTTATATATATTTTCCCTCTTTCCAACAGAGGGCATTTTGATAAAGATGTAAAAGGATTTCTATCCTCTTGAGTATGCAAATCCAAGTTTATTTTATGTGTAACTCAATATATACATGAATTCACTTTCTTGGTTTTGACACCAGACCCTTGGTGCACTTTTAACACCTCCTCCATTTGGCAGCATGGGTGCACTTTCAACACCTCCTCCATTTGGCAGCATGGGTCTTGAAAGCACTTCATTTGATGGACAACATAAAGGCAGTAATAAACAACACAGAAAGAAGAAGATCATAGGTAAGGGGTGTTGGCATAATCCTTGTGAGAAATTTGATCTTCATTGTAACCATTGTGAAATGAATGGGTCACAAGAAGCCACTGAATACAAAGTTCCATGGTAGAAGGTCAAAGAAGACATAGGTAAAACTTCAAAATCAGCGGAAGGTAAAACACTTGTTCATTTTGTTGTTTCTCATTGCAATATAGGAGTAGCTGAAGATCTGTTTAATAATTCACTTGCTTCTTGGGGAGATGCATGGCTTCTTGATACAAGCACGACCTATCACGACATTTTGAAGAGATTTCTTCGAATATTTCGATGACAATGTAAATGGCATAGTATATTTTGCAGACAAGTCCAGTCTCAAACCTTCAGGAATGGGCACCATAAGGCCTAAGTTTCATGGACTCTCGAATGTTCTTCTGCATAATGTACTCTATCTTCTTGAGCTGCAAAGAAGTTTGTTGTCCCTTGTGCACATCATACAACAAGGCCAATCTATTGATATGTTCGGTGGAAAAGTTGAGATAAGGAAGGATTTTGACAACATGGTTGTCATGACTGGAATTGAAGATGGAAGACTATTGAAGTTGAATGGGACATCTACCCATACATACACTATTACATACCTCCCTCATCATGCCTCATGTATAATTCCATATAGTCTTTTGTAGCATGTTATATTTGGTCATATTAAATATGACAGTGTTCATTTGTTGACAAATAATTTTATATCTTATAGTATATGTAGATGATATGTTTATAACAAGGAACAATGAGAACTACATTGCATCCATAAAGAAAGAGTTGAAGAAAGGCTTCAAGATGACATATTTGGGACATCTTCACTACTATTTGGGAATCAAAGTGATCCAAAATGCAAAGTACATTTTCATCTCCCATAAGAAGTACATTGGAGAACTATTGAACAAGTTTGGCATGGCTGAGTGCACTCTTGTTTCTACTCCAATGGAATAGAATTTGAAACTCACATCAAAAGAAGGGAATGAATTTGAGGATGCAACCAAATATAGATAGCTTGTGGGAATTCTTATCTATCTTACTACCATCAGACTAAGCATTTCATTTGTTGTTGGGCTTCTTTCTAGGTTCATGCAAAAGCCTTCTGAAGGACATTGGTCTGCTGCAAAGAGAGTTCTAAAATACTTGAAAGGAACTCAAGATTTTGGACTCAAGTACTCTAAGGTAGATGACTTCAACATATTTGGAGATTATGATTCAGACTTTGATGGGATAAAGAAAATGGAGTGTCAAATTCAGGTTCTCTCATGAGTCTTGGATCAACAGTTGTCTCTTGGAGATCACGTAAAAAATCAGTCCCAGTAGATTCGACAACGGACGCATAATATATGGTAGTTGTAGAAGCGACAAAGGAAATTGTGTGGCTCAGGAAAAATATTGAATATTTGTAGGAGAAACGAGTAAATTCTACCACTCTTCTAGTTGACAATATTTTTGCAATCAAGTTGGCCAAGAATCCTAGATTCTATGATCGAACAAAGAACATCAACACAAAGTATCACCTGATTCGATATCATGTAGAGGCCAAGACTTTTCACTTAAGACATTGTTCCACACATAAGAAAATTGCATACATCTTCACCAAAGCGCTTGGAAGAGAAAATTTTGAGAAGTTCATAATGATGCTTGGACTCACACACACCCCTTCAAATTAAAGGGGTAAATGTTGGACATGTAATCCTTGGGATTGTGTTTTGTAATAGTAATGTACATATGGAGAGTCGTAGGTGATAGGAAACATCTTTAGTTATGGAATACCATCAGTCATTTATTGTTGATTTATGCACCTATGAAGCTAATGCAATACACATCAAGTGTGGAGTTATTGTTTCTGCCATCCCTGACATGACACTTGGAATGGATCTCTTGTGGATGGTTTTCTGATTTTGAATGGATATCTCTGCAATTAGGGTTAAATTTTCATGGTTTCTTGGATGAAGTAAGTAGATTTCTACAATTCTATGTTATGTTATTGATGTTTATGGTGAAATTTCTATTTTTTTGCAAGAAGTCTTGTTTTTTTTAAATCCTAAAAGAGGAACATAAGTGTTTCTTCCTCTCACAAGGCTGTACTTCTCCAAAATTTGTGAATTTTCCTTGCTAGGGTTAGAACCATAAATTCGTAAAGTGTCAGTGATTTAGGATTTTATCCCTAGAAAATTGATCTTTGACCTAGTTGAAGCTACAAGAAGGGAGAAACTATGTCTAGGGACCAAAAGTGTTTGCACCCTAGACGTCCTTCTCCTCAAAGTCTAAATCCCAAAGTCCAAATGTGCTTACACTTTAAGGTTTAGTCTCTAACTCTTGGTTTCAAGTAGATCAACCTTCAAGCCTAAATGTATTTGAGACTCCATAGCCCTAGAAAGGCACTAATCTAGAATTAACTCTTGTGGTGAAAGTGATTGATAAAACATTTCTTTCAAATCTCTCAAGTATTCCACTAACTCTACTAACTCTAACCCTAACAAACTCAGTATATGATTTTTTGTTGTTATAAAAGTTTGCTACATCCATCTGAAGCTACATTTATTTGTTGCATACACCCATCTAAAGGTGGATTAACTCACTTAGAAATCACCTCTAACAATTGGATAATATTGTATTGGCTATAAGCTTACTTTTCATGGTCAATTGTGGTATTTTCTAGTACTAATTATTGTTGTTGTTACAAATCATTTAATTCTTTTATAAGATTGTTTATTTCTGCAATTTTGTAACAACCATTACAATATATCTTTTGTAGTGTTTAAAGAGGTTATTGTTTCATACTTTAGCTTGGTAATTGTTAAATATATATGTTGCAAAAGTGTTATTGTTTCAGATAGGTACAACAAACTATCTCATAACCTCTTCGTCTTTCTAAACCTACACCAACTAAATGATGATCAAGATAGGGGGTAGTAGGCTTTGCTACTAAACTTGTTATTTGATCCATTGAGGTCACCAAGGAAGCTTCCCTTGTGGTGGACCTCTTCCATCACTGAAATGAGGGAAGATCCTACTAAGGTAACAATGATAGTTTCTTCCATAGTTATGCAAGATTTTTCGATCTTGTGGTGGGCTTTGCACAAATGCAAATCCCATGATAACATTTTGGCACCATTTTCGAGGAGGATTGATTCATTCTCCTCACAAAAAATATTTGGTAAAATTATCCCGAAGCCCTTATCTTACAAGTTTACTTGGTGACTCCACAAAGGGTAGTTCCCTCACCTTCCTTTTATGATCCTAGAGGGACCATCTGGAGACTCTACAAAGCTAAAGGAGGTATACTAATACTCCTAATACCTACAAGAGAAGAGTTCCTCACAACTTACTTGTAATAAAATCCTTGTTCAATGGAAACCTTCCTTTATCTCAAATGGATCAAAAGCAATGGGTATTCAATATCTTCAAGGATTTATACCTGTCTACTATCCTAGGATACTCTCAAAAAATGCCTCCTAAGTTTGAAAAGTGGTTGCCCAAGTTTTTCAGTAATGATGTAACTATTGTTGAAGAGCATTTGGATAACTTTTGGGCCTTTTTCCAACTTAATCTTGTGAGTGATGATGTTGAAGATGTGGTGATGAACTCTTCTCATCCACTTTCACCGATGAAGTTAGGAGGTGGTACAATAGTCTCTGTAGAAACAGTATCAAGACCTGGGATCAATTTGAAGAGACCTTTAGGAAAATATGGGGTGCTAAGGAAGACCCTAACTTGTTGTTGCGACTTACTGAGATAAAAAAAGATAGAGAACAAAACTGTAAAATAGTTTTTTTTCAAGTTTGAAAGGTTTCTCCAACAAATACTTAACAACCATCACCCCAAKAAATATCATCTGCTAAATTTCCTCTATATTAAGGCCTTCCTAGTACATTTTGGGTTCATTCTTRGGGAGAAGACTCCAAAGATTCTTGAARAGGCCCAAGAATTGGCTGCAAAAATCAAGGCTAATATTTCAACCTATAAGGTGGAACCTTTCTATGACCTAGAGTCAAGGATGATACCAAAACAAGGACATTACACAATGTTGAGCCCACTCAAGATATTAGCACTCCAYGGGCACAAAGAATTGAAGAAGMAATAAATGATATCACTAAAAATCAAACCCTAATGATGAACAAGATCACTAATTTGGATAGGGCACATTAGCAAGCCACCAAGTCTCCTTT
Organism: Picea engelmannii; assembly: GCA_009831015.1. NCBI lineage: Eukaryota > Viridiplantae > Streptophyta > Pinopsida > Pinales > Pinaceae > Picea > Picea engelmannii. The sequence goes on from ML812576.1 coordinate 57,874, forward strand.
TAGGGTCCAACCTCAAAGATAGATCCAAGAATGGAAACCTAGGGTTCCAAATGAAGAGAGGGTTCCCAACATTCTAGATCCTTCAAATGTTATAAGTCAAGAAGAGACTCCTTGGTGCCTACCTTATGAGGATTCACATTGGGAACATGAATGCCCAAGGATTAATGGGGAACCTGATCATATAAATGTATTTGATACCATAAAATCTATATTTCCCATATCTCCCCAAGACTTCCTCAATATCACACCAGAACAACTTGAGGAGCACAAGATAGAAGCAACCAGGAGGGATAGGATGGAGATCATAAACAAAATGGATGAGGAATCAAGGGAGAAGCTTAGGAAGAGAGAATTACAAGTGTACACTAGACAAATAAATTCACCCCAAGCTCCTCTTAGTGACCCTATATTTCCTAGACGAGAGTCTCCTCTACCTACAGACGATGTTCCTCCTAGTTGTACTTTGGCAAAGACTAATGACATAGACTTGAAAATTGACATAAATAATGTCTTGGAAAAGATAAACGTGCATGTACCTCTAACAGATATCATTAAGATCCCTTCGATGAGAAGCAAAGTTGATAAATTATTTAGAGTACAAGGTGAACCTGTAGACCCTCCTGTGATGCTGCAAGATAATCACTTCAGACCACACTATAATGAGCACCCACCTTTCTACATTTCCCTAAAAATGAAAAATAAGAATTTGAAAAACTATATGCTTAACTCAGGGGTGAGTGAAAATGTCATGGCCTTGAAGGTAATGAGACAATTAGGTTTGGAAGTCACATTGAGGACTTACATAAATGTCTGCAGGATTGAATCCATGGATATTCACATGCATGGTGTGATAGAAAACTTGAAGGTCTTCCTTGATTGATATCCTAAGATAGTCTTCATGATGGACATTATGTTCATAGATGTCCCATATGTTTGGGGAATGCTCATCTAGAAAAATTGTTGTTATGTTGGGTGGTATCTTATATATGGATTTGACTTGAATTACTATACCAATGGATGATGAAACCAATTCCCATTTACCCAACCTACCAATGACAAGGAATCTTGTTGAAGAAATTTACCTTGACCCTAAAATTGAGGATCCCTTAGAGGATATCCCTAAGAAGTTCAAGGTTTCTCCTCCATACTTTTTCCCGGATGACCTCCCTTTCCATCAAGATGAATATTTTGATGATATAGCATGGCCTAAAAGGGAGGAATATCAAAAACAAATAGACAAGTACAAAGACAAAATAGTTGGCTTCATCACAATATTGAAGAAGGGTGGTAAACAATTGTTGATTAGACCAAGCCAAGAAGATATTCTTATAATAGAATCCCACCCCTCTCCCTCAAAGAAATATACCAAGGTAATTCAAGAAAAAATTGATCTCAAAGAAGAGGATTAGAAACAAGGACAATTGGTCTTAGAGTGGGATGCAAGGAAGGGCCATCCTGATACACATAAGGAGTTTTAAATTTTTTGGCTTGGCCCCTACATAATTGAAGGGAAGTCTATCAATGGTTCCTACTACGTATCCATGTTGCAGAGAAGGAGATGTCCACTACCCATTAGTGGATTCCTTCTCAAGCCCCATCATGGGGAAGAGACTTGCTTCCTGAAACTAACATAGATTAGTGTAGGTAGGGCATTTTCATCCTGCATTGCATTTGTATATATATTGCATCATGCATTCACGCTAGTATAGTCTTGCATCTTTCTTGTATATATCGCATTCTCATTTGTACATAATGAATACATGTTAGGAAACTGCACTTAATCATTGTGTATTATTTCTTTATCATTTTGTAGCTTAGTAGAAAAAAAAATCTTTTCAACATGATTTTGGATTTATCACTAACTTTGGTGGATCATATCCACCGAGTGATACATCTAAAGGGTGTTGTTGTTTGAAGTGGGTGCAGGATTACAGGTCTTGGACAACCAAATATTTTGAGGTTCTCATGAGCTCTATGGTGAGCACATGTCTCCAAGTTGGAGCCAAATGTTACCCCGCCATGCCTAGGGGTAACTAGATGAGATTTTTTCTTGTGCCCTGCAATGGGGAACATGATCCTGACCATGATGATGATCAACATGTCCACAAATGGCAACCCAAAATCCCCCCTCATCACTTTTACAGATACAAGTCAACCAAGTCTCATCACATCCAGGCAACCCAGAGTATGGGAGATGGTAATCCATTGTCACCATGAGGTATGTTAGTCCTTATTTCATGAAAAGTGTTGTGCTTAATTTGTTGGGCATGTGGATGGATATCTTTGGATGAAGTTGGATAATTGATCACTAGCTTGGGAATTTGTGTCAGTTTCCTTGTTTCACCTTGGTGGTCAGCTTCTATTCCCTAGTGTCATGTTGTCACTGCCTATGGAAAAGGGGTACTACTAGGGGGCCCTCATAAGGGTAACATTTCTTTCCCCACCATACTCAACACTTTCCGTCTTGGATCCTTTCATAGTGTACTAAAATTCGGTAATGGGTCATGGTCCATTTTCTCATGAGAAGAGAGGTTGCATGCACAAAGGATGATTGCAGTTGCTACTAATAGAATAAGAAAATGATGCTAAAGAAATAAATGAATGATAGCAAAGGAATTCCAAAATCCAGTCCAAACTTGAGCTCTACCCTTTCAGTACTCACCCCAGTCCCAAATGACAATGTTATAACTTGAAACCTTATAAAAGGGGACTTGCAAATATGATAAGCAGACTAGTAGGATGGTATATAAAGGGGGATTGGAAAAAATAGTGCCTAAGAATGAGGTGAATCAATATCAAATGTGCCCTCCACAAAGGCACTCATAGAAATGGATTAAATTACAACAGACACCATGAAGTAATCCCTAAAACCATATCACTTTCACACTTACTCTTCATGAAGGGTTTCTTTATTTCTTGCTTCCCTCGAGACCTATCCATCTACTTGGGTTATTTTATTTCCTGTCTAGGTGGATCACCTAATAGGGTTGGATGAAGGCCCTCCCATACTCGAACTTGTCAACTCACATGAGGTCATGGGCTGGTGTGATGCTTGAAGGGGATATTGAGGTGATTTTTTTACATGGCTTATATCTTAAGTTACAACTTACTTTACATGCTTTAAGGACTAATGTTTCTTATGGACCTTGGATATCCTTGTTGTATACTTTGTTTTGTATTGGATGGCCCTAATATGGTTCTTTGAGGGACGTCCTAGGCTTGTAACCAGGACATTGTGTATATTTTGCAGGACCTTGGAATGTGTGATGGAGAACAGTGGGTCATCTAGTGACTCACCACCATAAAACATCATCTCTCACATTCGTGGAACCTTGAATGATTGACATATGGGCTTGGTATGAGAAAATTCAGTCATGATGGCACACAGATGGGCTGGAAGCCCATAATCTAGGCAGAGTACCCGAGATCTTGTTTTTCACCAGGATCAGGGGCGTTGCAGTAGAAAACAGTCAAAAACAGTGCAGAGATGAGATGTAGTTGTTGTTTTTGGAGCCTTATTATATTCTTGATTCATAGGTATTTTTTTTTAGTCGTGTTTATACCCTATGAAGACTGTACACCCCTCCACGCATGGGGGGTTGCAAGGGGGGCTTTCACCCCCTGCAGGGTCCAGGGGCAAGTAGGCCCCTGAAGGAAAATTTTCCTTGTAAATGTATATTGTAATTTCATAGTAAATTTGGACAATTCATTATAAGTTCACAGATATGATGGTAGAAGTTGTGTTAAGTTTTTTTTCCCTAGAAGGAAACCCTCTTTTATGAGGGAATTGTATTGTGGCTATGTATCATTGAAAATATTTTATTATGAGAGAGGATATTGTGAGAGAAAGAAGAGGAAGTTACAGCAGGTGTGTTGTAGGTTTTATCCCTTCATTTGTTGGATAATAATAAAGGAAGGACCTGAAATTTTCTCTGGTAGATGTAGCCCACACCGGGTGAACCACGTATATCTGTGTCTCTATTGTATTTTGTATCTTATGTGTTTTATTTCCACATTTGTCTTATTGTATTGCTCTGTGATCCTTTTTTTCTAACAACTGGTATCAGAGCGAAAGGTAACTCACAGGAAAAGAGAGTTCTTGGTTCAAGTGGGAGAAATGGAGGAAGATGGAAAGTTTAGGGTCGAGAAATTTAATGGCCAAAACTACCAGTTATGGAAGATGCAGATGGACGATTATTTGTATTATAAGGATCTATTCCTACCATTGGGTGGAATTGCAAAAAAGTCAACGGCCATGAAAGACGAAGAATGGGAGGTTCTTGATAGAAAGGAACTAGGAACGATATGGTTGAGCCTGAGAACGTCAGTGGCTTTCAATATTTTGAAAGAAAAGACAACGAAGGATCTAATGAACACATTGGCTAAACTGTATGAAAAACCCTTGATGTCCAATAAGGTATTTCTAATGAAGATATTATTTAATATGAATATGTTAGAAGGTGGCTATGTTGCAGATCATTTAAATGAATATAATATGGTTACTAATCAGCTAAGTTCTATAAAAGTGGACTTTGATGATGAGGTCAGGGCTCTTCTAATCTTGTGCTCATTTCCAGAAAGTAGGAACGACTTGGTCATTTTTGTAAGTAACTCTTTCTCTGGTTCAAACACTTTAAAAATTGATGATGTTGTTTTCCTTAGCTAGAAAATGCGACGAAAAAGCACATGTGAGACATCAGGTAATGTGTTAAACATGGAGAACAGGGGAAATCAAAAGGATAAAGGAAAGGGCTCATGGAACACTGGGAAAGATATAGTGATGGAATTGTGGGAAGAAAGGAAATCTAAAGAAATATTGTAGAGCTCCAAAGAAACAAAGAGATGGACAACAGGAGAAAAATCAGGAAGCAAATGTAACATGTGATGTGTTACAAGATGCTTTGATTCTTTCTGTAGATAATATTTATGAGTCTTGGGTAGTAGATTCAAGGGATTCATTTCATGCCACTACATAGGAAACATTTTCTATATCATGTTCAAGGTGATTTTGGATAGGTTCATTTGGGTGATGATGCACCATGCAAAATTGTTGGAATGGGAAAGGTAAAAAGAAAGCAAAGGAATGGAAACCAATGGTTGTTGAAAGAGGTAAGACATGTTCCATATCTAAGCAAAAATTTGATTTCAATAGGGTAGTTGGCAAGTGAAGGTTGTATATCTATATTTACAGATAAGGCATGGAAGGTCACCAAAGGATCACTGGTGATAGAAAAAGGAGAGAAGGTAGGTACATTTTATTTATGTATTGGTAATATTGATTCTTCTATCTCTTTAGCTTCTACAGGAGTGGATCCAACACTATGGCATCATAGGCTTGAACACATGAGTGAGAAGTGTAATTTTTAAACCTGTGAAGTAAAGCAATGCATATAGATTCTTAATCAAAACAGAAATTAATTAATCAATAGCTCATACACATAGTACACAAAGATTTACGTTGGAAACCCTTAACCAGAAGAAAACTAGCCTTCCTTGGTGCTGAACCTTTCAAATCTTCATTGTATTAATTTCACCATTCATCATACAATATATACCATATTTTAGTTATTTCATAGCTACCAAAACCCTAATCTCTTAATCTGGGATTAATTTAGAAAATCGCTAAAAATAGAAAAATCCGCGCCCACACACACACACATGTAAAGAATATAACACATACCCAACAAGAATGAGATGCAGATACTTCACTAAATAAATTTTTTGCCATATCTTAAACAAATTGATTTGGATTTTTGTGAGCATTGTGATTATGGAAAACATAAGAGAGTCGGATTTCTCAGAGTCGGAAAAGAAAAGAAGAGTGAAAGGTTAGAGCTTGTGTATACATATGTATAGGGACCAACTCAGGTATCATCTCTTTTTGGATCTCGTTATTATTGTACTTTTATTGATGATGCAACTAGAAAATATTGGGTTTATTGCATTCGACAAAAATATGATGTTTTTGATACTTTTAAGAAATGGAAAGCTTTGGTTGAGAATGAGACAAGAAAAAGGTTGAAGTGTCTCAAATAAGAAAATGGAGGTGAATATTGCAGTAAGGAGTTTGATGATTATTGTTCATGCCATGGGATTCGTAGAGAGAAGACGGTTCCAGGAACACCAAAAGAAAATGGTGTATCATAAAGGATGAACATGACAATCATGGAGCGTGCAAGGAGTATGAGATTGCATGCAGGGTTTCCCTTCCAGTTTTGGGAAGATGTTGTAGATAATGTTGTTTACTTAATAAACAGAGGAACTTCAAGCTCTTTGGATGGTGGAATTCTAGAGGAGACATGGACAGGTAAAAATTTAAACTATTCTTTTTTTAAGACTTTTAGTTGTGAAGCATTTTTCCATATTGATAAAGAAAATATAACAAAGCTTAAGGTAAAATCCAAGAAGTGTACCTATATTGGATACATTGTTAATGATTTCAGTTATCACTTATGGGATTATAAAAATCACAAAATAATTAGGAGTAGAGATTTCATATTCAATGAGAAGTTCATGTACAAAGATCAATTGCAAGGAAAGAAACAGGAAAAATAAAAACCAAAATACATAATGCTTGATGAGATCACTGAAAAATAAATTCCAAAGGTACCAGAAAATCAAAATGTACAACAACAGGAGAAACATGTACCTCAAACTCCTACAAGTGTTGTTAGAAGAACTACCAGGTTAAGTAGACCCCTTGAATGATACTCTCCTTCATTGTATTATTTATTGTTGACTGATTCTGGTGAACCAGAATGTTATGAAGAGGAAATGCAGGTAGACACTAAAAATAAGTGGGATCAAGGCATGAAATAGGAAATGGATTCCCTGGTAAATACCTAGACTTGGGACTTGGTTCAGTTTCCTGCAGGAAAAAGAGCATTGCAGAATAAATGGGTTTACAAGTTGAAGGAAGAAGATGGAGGCAAAAAGTGGTACAAGGCTAGACTTGTTGTAAAGGGGTTTGCACAAAAGAAAGGTATATATTTTGATGAAATATTTTCTCATGTTGTTAAAATGAATTCAATTAGGACTATTTTAAATCTTGTGGCAGTAAAAGATTTGCATCTTGAACAATTAGATGTAAAAACAAGTTTTCTCCATGGGGATTTGGAGGGAGAGATTTATATGCAACAACCACAGGGGTATGAGGTCAAAGGGAAGGAGACTTTGGTATGCAAGTTGAAGAAGAGCTTGTATGGCCTAAAACAAGCTCCAAGGAAGTGGTATTTGAATTCTGACATGTTTATGACAGAGCAAGGTTATAACAGATGTCATTCTGATCATTGTGTTTATTTTAAAAGGATAGAAAATGAAAGCTATATTATCTTGCTATTGTATGTAGATGGAATGTTTGTTGCAAGATCTAATAAGAAGGATATACATGTGCTCAAGAATAAATTAGCTATTTCATTTGCAATGAAATATTTGGGTGTTGCAAAGAAAATCCTTGGTATGAGAATAACAAGAGACGGGAAAAATCGCAAATTGACATTGTCTCAGGGTGATTACATAGAGAAGGTGTTGGAGAGGTTTAGAATGTAGAATGAAAAACTAGTTAGTACACATTTGG
>ML812576.1:65969-99566 GCA_009831015.1 Picea engelmannii
TTGTTGCACTTTCAACAACAGAAGCAGAGTATGTTGTTTCTATAGAGGCTAGTAAATAAATGATTTTATTACAGAGGTTTATGGAGGAATTGGGAAAGAAGTAGGAGAATAGTAGGTTTTACTATGACAATGAGAGTATCATTCATCTTGTAAAGAACTCAACCTTCCATTTGAAGACTAAGTATATAAAATTGAGGTATCATTTCATACGATTTGTCTTGGAAGATGAACATTTAAAGTTGGAAAAGATACATGTTGGCACAGGGGCATACCCAGGGTTCAACACTTCAACATTGCACCAACAAAAACCTAACTACCGACCCTTTCGACAACACCTGTGAAGCAGGCGAAGTCTCACCCGAGGTAGAGGTAGGGGGGGTTACAGGACTTAGGTGTCTGTAACCAAGCTGTGACACAGATCTATGATTATAAAACTTCACAAAATACTTTAATAACACTTAGAAGATGATATGAATTGTTTCATTATCTTTATTCACATCGCAGTACAAACCCTAAGATAGATCGATGCAGTAACAATAAAGATCAATCACTTTAACCACTTAGCACACAGCACAAAGTTAGATACAACATTCATTCATGAAGCACAAGTAAAGCACTAAGCAACATCAGATCTATCCATCATACATAATAAAAAAATCACTAAGCAAATAAATGACAAACACAACATAGCACAAAGCACACCAAAGACACAAGATATACGTGGTTCACCCTAGTGTGGGGCTACGTCCACCAACTTCTTATTCTTCTCTATTATTCTTCAATCTCTTACATTCATCCGCTCCTGTGAACTAAGCCACAGATCCAATATTCACAGAGGACAGGAGATCTGCACACTGAGCACCAGATCCGCCTTCCCAAAATTAGGTCAAGGCACAAATCCAACTCCTTTATTGAGCACATAGCCTTACATACACATTTTGTTGCACAAAGCATGTAGAATTTCTTGCACTTAGCCACTTATACTTCTCTCTCTAATTCTCTTACATCACTTAGCTACTTCTACCTTACAATCTTACTTATTTATACTTTTACAATAAGGCCTAATCATGGATAAACCCATGGGCTGACATCCCATAACCCATTACAAAACCCTACGAGCCCCTTGTTGGGTCCACACAGCCCACAAAATAAGTGAGATCCACAATCTCAGCTCCGCCTGGGCGCTCCTTCCTCGATCACTGCGTCGAAGTCCAAAAAGTGGTCAAACCTTACCAAGATTTCCTCAAAACTTGGTCGAGGGCCAACAGACCCCCAACACTCACATGTGACTCGTCCTAAGTCACTCAGGTCTGGGAAATGCTTCTTTGAAGGCCTCTAACATCACTCAAGCAGCCTTGACTCGTTGCTTTTCCTGAGCCTCCTGCTCAATGAGCTCTTAGATCATCTGCTCTGTAACAAGCCCTTCCAGGCATTGTTCCACTGTCACAACCACTTGTTCCAATTGTGAGCCTTGTCCTTCAATTTATTCGAACACCTTGCAAGATTCATCTTACATAGGTTACAGATTCTGTGCAACTTGCATTACCCTGCCCTAGATGGCAGTAATCTATTGTTGTACCGCACAATGTTCCCAATATCTCTTCATTATTTCTACCACAGTGAGTAGCTTCATCTACGCCTGTATTGACAGTGCCTGCTATTGCGCTTCCTGTAACTGTGCTTCCAATTTCCTTATCTCTATATCTTCTGTGAGTCATTCATAAGTCTGTGCACTTCTGTCGCTCAGCTTCTTGCACTATAAAGAGAGGGCCCTAATTCTTCCAACTACCTTCTTAGCGGCTTCCTCCCTCTGATCATGCACTTCCTGCGGAGTGATCGGTACTTCATGAATCTCCAACTCTGTTATCCTCACTTGAAGTTGTTGGATGGCATCATCGAGCTTCACTATTTGAACCTCGACTGACTCATGTTCCTTATGTGGAAATCCTAGCATAGAGCGAAGTTCTTTATTCACTGCTTCTTTGACCTTAGTTTTCTATGTGAGTAGCTAGTCCTTTTCTCTCTGTATCTTCGATTTTTCCTCCTCGAGCATCGCCCAAAACTCATCTTTCTCGTTTTCATAGGTGGTTACATAGTACCATGCAACTCGTAGTTTCTCTAAGACTTCATCTTTCTCTTTCTTCAAGGCTTATGTAGCCTTCTCCTTTTCTTCTTGGACTTTCTGAAGTCGAGCCTTTGTCGCATCTGCAAGTCTTCTTAATTGGGTAGGCTCATTGCTTAATTCTGCAACCTATGATGAATAAGGCACGGTAGGTACTTTGTGGATCAATTGAATAGCTTGTTGTATCTCCTTCAGCTCCTTCTCGACCCTTTCATACAACTCTTCCTTCTTCGCTCCATATCTCTGCATGAGATCTTCGGACACATCCTTCATCACTCCACAGGCCAAGATGATGTCGTCCTCCATGAGTGTGGCCTCTAGATAGGGATTACTGGTGCAGGTATTCTTTCTTGTTAATGATTTCTGTGGAGAAACCTTCCTCTTTCACGGTGTTTCTATTTCAATAAGGGGATATTTCAGCGATGTAGCTTTTCCTTCTTATTTCTTTTCTCCTTCTTCCCCTTCTCCTTGTTCATCTGCTTCGTATTCTCCTCCTCCTCCTCCTCCTACGGGCGAGCCAGATCCATTTTCTTCAGAGGTGTTGTGCTCCTCATCAGTCTCTATATTATGAAATTCCTCATTTTTCTTCTTCTTCTTCGCACTGGACTTCCCTGCATCTCCAACCAGGTGATCAATGGGATTACTATAATGTCAGCGTCGAAGAGTTCGACATCAGTGACAGGTGTCTGAAATTCTTTCATCCATTCCTTCGTGATCTGCTCCATGTCTTCATCTGTCATCTTGTAATAAGACTATAGCTCCACCTTTCTCTCATCTTTGCACACAACGATATAGATAAAATGTGGATCTGTGTGGAAATTGTCTATCATTCTATACTGGTGCAAGGTGAGCGGTGTCATGCATGGGAATGAATCGATGGAAACCTTCAGTTGCTGATAATACACATGGAACACAATGTTTGAATTCCATTTCTTTGACATGTCATTGTTGTACCACAAGGTAGAGAACCTGGTGTAAAACGGCTCCGATGGTTCGATCTCCAAGAAGGTGGTTCTTTCCGGCATTTTCCAAGCGACAAATTCAATCAGTACGAGAAGCCAGCTAAAGTGGAACCTGTATCCCTAATCCTAAGATTCACGGTAGTCTTTCTTGATCTCATTGACGAGGTAACTCGCCCAATTCATATGCATTCCCTCCACACATTTTCCTGAGAGGTCCACCACGAAGCTGGTGACCTGTGTGGGGTGATTCTTTCTTACGATCTTTCCAGCTATGAGTTGGAAAGTGAGGTGCACTATGCCATCCTAGATAGAGGCTACCTTGTAACCTTGCTTTCCCTTTTTTACTTCACCGTAAGCCTCATGGATGCATTGTGATAGGGAGCGATCCGAAGTCTTCCCTAGGTAAAAATATTGAGGTTCGGGTCCCTACATGATTAATCCTATAATCTGGTGGATCAACACCGGATCCACAGTAATTTTCTAGTCCAACCACAGGTATCCACCATGGTAGCACAACAAGAGGATTTTAATGCAAGCGTTAACCTCCTGATGATGACCAAAATGGGGAATCTTCATCATGTTAAGTATCGTGGACTGCGCCATCTCCTTAATCCATGGCTAGGGGAATAGGTGAGGCTTCTTCCCAGTGGTCTTCATGAAGTATCTATGAGGTGTGAGCATCGCATAATTATTTCTATCACCGAGATTGAAATCATTTTTCTTCAGTAGCGGGATCTATCCCAACTAACACCCGACTACGCATATTCCTTTCGGGATGTACGCGATGATCAAAGTGTACTCGAATTCACGTGGGATGTTTTCATGGTTAACCGCACTAGCCAAAGGCAAGATATAGTCTGGTAACATCAACTGCATCTGCTTCGCATTATCCAAATCATCGTGATGCTTACTTCGTTGCTCAGTCGTGGGGTTAACATGGCCCGAATGACGTCCAGTCGAAGGGGAAGCCTGTAGTCCCCTGATCGATGACGCCTGTACTCCTTCATACATAGATTTATCAGCCATAAGCTTCTTAAGAACATCTTAGACAGACTTCTCTAACTCAGTGTGCTCGATTGAAATTCTCACTATTAAGCAGACGGGTCGGGGTAGGCGAATGGATAAGTGGGGTAGAAAAGAGGATAACAACGTCTAGTTTCTAATAACATAATACAATTAATTCTGTTCTTATCTCAGATAATCACGGGTAGAAAAAAGTGGTCTCGCAGCGTCCAATGAGTTAAATAAGTGATCGTCATAATAGATTCTTCCAATGGACAGGAATGCTTCCATTAATGTGAATCTGTTTGTTATGGCATGGTACCAATGTCCCAAACACGGTCTATTCACCCATAAATGTGTTTCCTAGCCGTTCTGGAGCGTCATTCTAATGGTTGGGGTGCCTCCAATGGTCATATAGATTCACCAGGGCGAAGTCCCATTCTGCGCGATTATGTTGTTTCGACGAGGTTCAAATCCTATAAACCTGCCTCTTGCGAAGTCTTCCATTTGTTCTCTGTAACTTTTTGTAGCTTTTCCAACTTGTCTTTCTTCTTACTAATCTTCCTTGCCTTCTTTCCTGTGATCTAAGTCTCTCTAATTGTTTCTGGATTCCTCTTTCCATTCTTATTCTTATCTTCTCCTAGCATAGTGACTTCACACTGTTGATGTGCTCTTAGAGGGTTCGAAGTCAATATCCCTTCTCTTATTAATTCTAGGGTGGGTATCCTTATTTCTTGCATGGATAGGTCCTTCAAACCTTCTTGCGTTCTTTCAACTTCGACAACTAATTCTCTTTCATTCTGTTGCTTCGACTTAGCTTCTCTTTCTTCTATTAGTTGATCTATTTTTCTAGCTATGAAATCCCTTAGTTCTTTCTTTTTCTTTTCTATAGCTTCTTCCCCTGCTTTCCTTCTGATCCGATCTTTCTCAATCCAAGTCTTTCCTAACAAAAGTGGGAAAGGGGCATTGTTATCAACAAACTTAATGACTTCAAATTCATCTTCTATCGATGTTCCATGAATAATAATAGGTACATTAGTAACTCTTCGACACAAGGTTATCATCTTTCCCTTAAACAAGCCTATCCTTCCCAACGAAGGTACCATAGTAGGATTTCCCAAAATTTCCCAAGTGCCTTCTATCATGATATTCACTTGTGTTTCTTTGTCCAATACACAATCTATGTCAAAATCTCATATTCTTGTACTTATGCATTGTTTTACTTTCAAGATCTCTAGTAAACTGACATCTTTGTGATCATTCATCATTTCTATCAACTATAATAACATAGACTGATCTTTCTCTAATTATTTATCTTTATGATTCTCTATCATACCCTTAGTCTCTTGATATTTTTCTTGTCTCATGTTCATCCTTTCAACTTTAACAATCCTCAACTGCATGACCAACAATTTTACAACAAAGACAAATAGGACCTATATCAGGGTATTCCTTAGCAAGATGTCCCGACCTTCTGCAGTTATAACACAATGTCAATCCTTTTTTTCTTATATACGTTCCCCAACCTCTCTTGTACTGCGCACTCGGATCACAGTGTTGGACCTACAATCTGCAAAAATTCCTTCTAAGTTCCTGCATCCACTTATTAGTCCAAAAATTCTTTCTATGCATAGGAATAACATATCTTTCTTCATTTCTATTATATTTACCTAGGTCAACTCTTTCTTGCCACTGTGCCCTAGCTTTCAGACTAGGACAGACTCTATTAAACATACCTAAATTCATGATTTTGAAACAAAAACTTTCTCTTATCTTACTCTTATCAAAGCACAAAGCTTTACTTCTTTGATTATCTTACCTCTTTTCTTCAGATCAAGTTTCACCTCTATCTCGGGTGAGACTTCGCCTACTTCACAGGTGTTGCTGAAAGGGCTGGTAGTTAGGGTTTTGTTGGTATGTTGTTGAAGTGTTGAACCCAGGGCCTTCCCCTGTATCAGGTTTCTTTCTTAGCATAGAGATTCACAAGTCAAGTAGAGTATTGTGCACTACAACAACAAATTTACGCATAGAGATTCTCTTTTTTTTACTTTAGTTCCCAGCAATCATAGTTTCAAGTCCCTACAACGAAACCATTTGTTGGTACAGGGGAAGACCCAGGGCTCAACACTTCAACAACATACCAACAAAACCCTAACTACCAGCCCTTTCAGCAACACCTGTGAAGCAGGCGAAGTCTCACCCGAGATAGAGGTAGGGGGGGTTACAGGACTCAGGTGTCTGTAACCAAGATGGGACATAGATCTGTGATTATAACACTTCTCAAAATACTTTAATAACACTTAGAATACGATGTGAATTAGTTCATTATCTTTATTCACATCGCGGGACAAACCCTAAGATAGATCGACATAGTAACAATAAATATTAAGAAATTTAACCACTTAATACACAACACAGAGTTAGATCCAACATTCATTCATGAAGCACAATTAAAGCACTAAGAAACATTAGATCTATCCATCATACATAATAAAAAAAGCACTAAGCAGATAAATGACAAACACAACATAGCACGAAGAACACCAAAGACACAAGATATATGTGGTTCACCCTAGTGTGGGGCTATGTCTACCAACTGTTTCTTATTCTCTATTATTCTTCAATCTCTTACATTCATCCACTCTTGTGCATTAAGCCACAGAGCCAAGCTTTGCAGAGGACGGGAGATCTGCGCACTGAGCACCAGATCCTCCTTCCCAAAATTAGGTCAAGATACAGAGCCAACTCCTTTATTGAGCACAAAGCCTTACATACACATTTTGTTGCACAAAGAATGTAGCATTACTTGCACTTAGCCACTTAGAACTCTCTCTCTAAGTCTCTTACATTGCTTAGCTATTTTTACCTTACAATTTTACTTATTTGTACTTTTACAATAAGGCCTAATCATGGGTAAACCCATGGGCCGACATCCCATAACCCATTACAAAACCATAAGAGGCCCTTGATGGGACCACACAACCCACAAAACAAGTGAGATCTGTGATCTCAACTCTGCCTGGGCAATCCTTCCTCGATCACTGCGTCGAAGTCCAAAAAGTGGTCAAACATGACCAAGATTTCCTCAAAACTTGGTCGAGGGCCAACAATACATTAGCTAGAATCCTATAGACATGTTAACAAAGGGAGTAATCAGGGAGAAAATAAGTTACTACTCAACTTCAATTGCTCTTCAAGCATGAAGGTGAAGATGAGAAATTTTCTAGGTCAAAGAAGGATCATAGTATATCAGACACAACAGAGGTGGAGTTGTTGTGATCCATCTTCAAGTGGGAGATTGTTGGTTGTGGATCCTGATTATCTTCATGATTCATAGGTCTTTGGTTTTAGTTGTGTTTATACCCCATGAAGACTGTACACCCTGAAATATTGTACACCCCTCCACACAGGGCGTTGCAGGGGGGGATTTCCCCCCTGCGGGGTCCTATGGGATCATCCCCCTGCCTAGGGGGTCTAAGGTCAAGCGAGCCCCCGACGGTGATACGGGGGTGAATCCCTCGAAGGAAAAATTGCCTTGTAAATGTATATTTTAATTTCATAGTAAATCTAGACTGTTCATTATAAGGTGGCAGATATGACGATAAAAGTTATGTAAAGGTTTTTTTCCTTAGAAGGAAACCCTCTTTTATGAGGTAATTTTATTGCGTCTATGTATCATTGTGAATATTATATTATGAGAGAGGATATTGTGAGACAAATAAGAGGAAGTTACAGTGGGTGTGTTGTAGGTTGCATCCCTTCATTTGCTGGATAATAATAAAGGAAGGATCTGGAAATTTCTCTGGTGGACGTAGCCCACACTGGGTGAACCATGTATATATGTGTCTCTATTGTATTGTGTATCTTCTCTATTTTATTTCTGCATTTTTCTTATTTTATTTCTCCGCAATCCTGTGTTTCTAACACTAGTTCCCTAGGGCTTAGATGCAACACTTGGATCCACGACGCTGGCTATATTTTGGTAATGATTTCATCTTATAGGGTATGATGCAACTAGGGTTTGGTGCATACATAGGGTATTGATGATGGTTCACATGACATGGGGTGAGAAGAGACACCACTTTCTCCAACCTTGCTCCAAATTAGTGCCACATGGAATTTCGAGGCCTTCTCCTTGCCCAAAAGGGCTTGATGTCTCACACGTGTGGCTCATTATGATTTTTTTTTTCATTTTATCATATGTAAAGGTTAAATAAGAGGTCGACCCCACTTATAAATATTTTTTGACATATTATGTGGACAAATATGTTAGGGTAGCCTCATATAAAAAGGCTAACCCTAATTTTCATTTTATAATCATATTTTCCTCACCATTGTGAGAGCTACTTCTGAATTTTTTTCCCCCTTAGGGTTTATTGGTATTTCTCTCTCATGTGCTATGATTGGAATAGATCTCCTATGGATGATTTGATGATTCTTTATGGATATTTATGCAATTAGAGTTAAATTCTCATGGTTTATTAGATCAAGCATGTAAATGTTGGATTTCTAAGAGGGGGGGTGAATCAATAATAGAGAAATTTAATCATTTTTAACCATATAATCCAAGTGTTATATCAATGTAGCATTATCATCCAATAACTACAGAGTAAATAAGCAATGAACAAATGAACAATCATACACATACATAGTACACCAGTGTTTTATGTGGAAACCAAAGCGAGAGAAAACCATGGAATGTTTTTTCTTATATGTCTTGAATAATTACATTCATTGGAAGCACCAACTTCCTTTGTTTTCTAGCTGCAACTGGAAGGAGGCTCTGACCCCCTAGTTTCTCAGGCTACAACCTGAGGGAAGCTCCAACTCCCCAATTATATGGCTACAACTAGAAGGAGGCTACAACCCCCTTTGTTCTCCGGCTACAACCCGAAGGTGGATACAACCACCTGTCCTTGCCCTGTCCAACCGCCTTGACATATAAGTAGAATGATGGAACCACTGTCACGCTATCATTGTGAGAGATATTGTTTTAAACCTATACCAAACAACCTGTACCAATAACCTGAACCATGCATCAACCATGCATCAACCTGTACCATAAACACGTGCATCAACCATGCACCAACCTGTACCAACCAACCTATAATCAACCTGTACCATAAACAAGTGCATCAACCATGCACCAATCTATACCTCAACCTGTACCATGAACAAGTCCATCAACCATGCACCAATCCTGTGAAAATAACCTGTCACAAAAACCTGTCCAAACAATCTATCACAACAACCTGTCTCATCAATATTATCAACCAAATCAGATTAATCACCAAGAAAACTCTCAAAGATGTGCATCAACCAAGTATAACAGAACAACTCATAATCATCACCAAGATCAATATGTGCTTCTGATAATACAAGTATGCTACATCATCCATAAACCATGTGTCAACAATACTACTGACGAGTGCCTCCGACCATGTACAAAGTATGTACCAATCATGTATCAACTACTCATCAACTATGACTCATCAATATGTACCAACATCATCAACTATACACCTCATGTATGTGCCAACTCATCAACTACTTGTTTCAACCATGTACCCGACATATACCTCAACCAAAATTCCTCATCAATTTCATCATCCAAATCTGATTTGTAACTCTGTAATAGACCTGGTGTATATGATCACATTCCTTCAAACCTTCCTTAACTTTAACAAAAAGAGACTATCATTTTCATCAAATTTGTGTTTAGTCTCACATGCCTAGTTTTGGATTAGTCAACAACCCTAACTTGAAATAATCATAACTTTGTACCTGTAATGAATAAAGATCTGAAACTGATACACAATAATCTTCAATGTGTTTTATGCATTTCCTATAGGCGTCACTACTTGGAACCTCACTTGGAACCTCTCAAAAAAAGAGTTATAGAAAAAATGGCATACCTTGCTGAATTCTAGCTTATTCTAGAGAGAAACATTATAGAGCGAGCCCCGCACGGAATATTTATTGAATCAATCAAAAACTGTTATACAACATACTAGATACTATAATCTAACCAACACATTTTTTCTTGCGCAATTTGGATCTTTTATGAATAAGTTATGACGTTTTTACCTGAAACACATGTTTTAGACTAGTTTCAGGACTAGTCACAAACCCTATTTTCCACGGAGTGTAACTCCAAAACAAAAACAACCCACAAGATGAATTTTTTACCACGGGTACTTGGATATGTTTTCTCAATGGCATAGAAATTTTACGGTCTAAATCATTCCAGAAAAAATTTATTGCGAAAATGGTGAGATGACCTGTAAATAACATACCTTAGAAAGCATCATCAAAGGAATTTATCCTTCATTGAATTACAGCCTTCTTTTCTTCACCTTTCCTCAAAAATTCAGCTTGGATATCATTTGGTTACCTCGGACACCTATAGATATACAATATGCTCAAGTGTGATGTAAAATGAGAGAGCCTTGCCTCTTATTTATACTCTCTAAGTAGCTTCCTTAAAAACATCTTCTAGGTCACTTTACCCACTTTCCTTATTTTAGGGTTAACCCACTTCTAATTTCTCCATTAAATTTATTATTTAAATAATTTATTTGTATTAACTTTGAATTATAGTGAACTCATCACTTCACTTTATTATTTACCTTTAAAATATCTTAAACCACTTTGACTACTTTGACCTTTCGGGGCTTCTAGATGACATATGAAGGTCCTCCAACTTCGTAAAGCCATAACTCTCAAACCGTGAGGAATTATGTGATGTTCCACATACCACCAGAAATGGAATGACATGTACTATATATATAGAATAGTATTACCTGAAAATATATCAAAACTCATATTTTTATCCATCAAACAAACTTGGGTCCATTACCCAAACCTGGGTTCTCCAACTTCTCATGGCCATAACTCTCTAACCGTGAGGATTTATGTGACGTTCCACATACCACCAGAAATGGCATGACAAACACTATCCATCTAGGATAGTTGCACTGAAAAATTCACTAACCTTCATATCATTATTCCACAAATAAGCATGGGTTCTCTAACCATACTTATAGGATAACTCAATCTGCAAAGCGTCTTCCCGTGAGGGATTTCACCATAAGGGGACCACTTTGGAGTTCATCCATATGTAATTATTATCAACCATGACAAGACAATAATGAGTCATATTTACATAAAACAAACTTGGGTCCATTACCCAAACCTTTGTGCTACTGGAATTCGCTAATATACTTTCTCCAAGGGTTGACATCAATCACTAAGGGTTGACATCAATATACAATATCACTCTCCAATAGTTGACATCAATGACAACCAACAATCCATACCAACTATCCATCAACGTAAGCCAATTTTTTGACAATATCCCCCTTTGGCATTGATGGCAACACGTAGTCATGATAACATTCATGCGTATACTCTTTATCAATGTTTCTATCTCTCCCCCTTTGACATCAATGGAAAAGGATATCTCCCTTTAGGGCTGCTCCCCCTAACTGAACTCTCCTTGGGGTTGTTCCCCCTGTCAATGTGCCTTTGATTTTTCTTTGTGTTTATAATCCTATGATTACTCTCTTTCCCTTCATATGAATAATATATCTCCCTTTGATAAAGGGTATCACTCTGAAGTCATATTGCTCATTCTTCCGTTGTGACAATCGCTCCCCTTGGAAACATGCCTCTATGATCTCTCTCCAAGCATTTACCTTTTGCATATGACAAATCTCTCCACATTTGTCCTATTTATGGTTCTTCCTCTTGTACATCTAAGACATATAAGATAAGAATTCAAAAGTATTCATTTTGGAGTAGAAATTACTCCTAATCTTTGGCGAAGATACTCAAGGGCTTCCCATGGAAGTGGTATTGTAAATATGTATGCCACTTGTTCTTTTGTTCCCACATGTTCAACTCAGATGTTCTTCTCTACAACCCGTTCCCGTAGAAAGTGATACTTGATTGGAATGTGATTTATCTTGTAGTTCATCACCGAGTTTTTTGAGATACTGATGGCGCTTGTATTATCAAAATAGATTGGAATGGGCTCATCATACTCAACATGTATATCTGTCATAGTTTGTTTCATTCAAAGAGCCTGTGTACAACATGATGTTGTTGCAATATACACTGCCTCAGTTGTAGATAAATATATTGATGATTGTTTCTTGCTTAGCCATGATACTAAACACTCACCCAAGTAGAACGATGCTCCACTAGTGCTTCATCGGTCATCAATACAACCTGCCCAATCTACATTTGTGTAGGCAATAAGTGATAGATCCTTTCTTTTTGGATACTACAATCCAAACTCTTATGTTCCTTTGAGATATCTGAAAATCCTCTTCACTGCTAATACATGTGATTCCTTTGGTGCTGCCTGAAATCATGCCACCTATCCAACTACCATCATTACATCTAGTCTGGATGTTGTCACATATAGTAAGATACCAATCATTGACCTATATTTCCTCTGGTATGTAGACTTTGAATCATCATCTTTGCTCAACTTGCAAATGGTTTGCATAGGAGTGGTAACTGGTTTGCAATCTTCCATTTCGAACCTCTTTAGCATTTATCTGATATACTTAGCTTGAGAAATAAAAATTCCTTGGTTTCTTTGACATATATGAAGACCCAAAAAGAAGGATAGTCCTCCAAGTAATGACATTTCAAATTCATTCTACATATCCTTTGCAAATTTTCGGCTTAACCTGTCATCAGTACTTTCAAAACAATATCATCAACATAAATTTCAATTAATAAAATATTACCTTAAATTACCTTGATGTAGAGGTTGTTGTCTACGTTTCATTTCCATAGTTCGTAGGGAGTTTTGTCATTGTTGTTTATGAGCACTACTCTGTTTTGAATTTGAACTGATGTATGCATTGCATGTGTCCAAAAAATATCTATCAATTTGGAATCCAGTAGCATTGTTTGAGCCATTTCCTGTGTAATTATCATCCATTATGATAATGTTCATTTTTCTTTGAACCACTCTCTGAACCAATCTATGAATCCATTATGTAATCCACTATCATATATCTATCCAAACCTACTAAGTGTTCTTATGAATCCATATATGTCCATACTGTCCAAGACTCTACTTGCGTAATTGTTCATAATGCTGACCCATTTATCACTATATTATCATGAAGTCTTGATTAATCTATCAAACTGTACTTCTGCTAACTGATTTCTCTGAATCTGTCTTCTCAAACTCTGCAAGCTACTTGAAGGATGGTTCTTTGGTCTGTCTCAGCTATCGCATAGACTCCCCCTGTCTAATATTCATATTACTTGGGAGTCTCTAAGCTGGATAGCTCAGAACAATTCCTGCTCTGATGTGTATTCATCATCATCTTCATTGGTAGATTCATTATCTCTCTAAGATCTAAATTCTTTCTTTCTATCTATGGATTCATCTTTCACTACAATGCCTGAAAGTACAATATCTTGAACCTGTTCCTTATTTACCTGTCCTTCCTTTCTTTTAGTTATTTTCCAAACCTTTCTGTATCTGACATCTTTCCTTTTTTCTGTAGAATTTTGTTCATCTCGTTTTATTGCCAATCTTGCAATCTATGGTACCTGATCTTTGTTCACTTGTTCTTCTTGTTTTCTTATCCATACTTTCTTATATCTGATATCAGTATTCTCTTTCATGGAAGTATCGATCATGCTTCTACAATCACTAGTTATGTGTCCATAGTTATGACATTTGTAACACTCAATGTTACGTGCGACCACATAGGCATGGTCTACTTGAACATTTCTTTTATAATCCCTGCAATCTACAACCTTATGTCCAAAGTTAGTACAATAAAAACACTGACCATAAAATAATTTTTCATACTTAGGAGTGAATTATCTTCTTTGTGGCGTAGTCCTTCTGAATTTTTTCCTTGACTGATCATGATCATGATTGAATCTTATTTGTGGATTGAACATGGATGGTATTATTGAAGATGTATCTTCAATATTTTTCTTAGATTCAGGTTGACCATGATTCCTTCCTTTGAGTACTTTTGCATAACTCTTTCTATTTTCTTCATTCTTCTTTTCTAGCTACGTAGAGTGCTTCTCTTCATTCTCTACAACTGATGTGGATGTTTCTGTCTCTTCAATGTTCTTGTTGAACTTGACAATTTTGACTCTTAGTGTGACAACTTCTTCTTCAAGATTCTCAACCTCTTCTTTTGTCTTCATTATCTGAGACTTCATGACCTTTCTGCTCTCTTTGCTTCTTCAAGTTGGATTTTCAATGTAATTATTTCTTTTTCCAGTCTTCTCTCTTCTTGACCAAAATCTTCCCCAAGTTGGTTTAAGTCATTGGTTCTTTCCTTGAGATGATCTATCAGTATCTTTTCTCTCTTTTCTTCTTCTTAATTTTGTGCTTCTATGTTGGCTTCTAAACATTTATTTTGATATTCTAGAGTTTCTTCAATTC
Source organism: Picea engelmannii (assembly GCA_009831015.1). NCBI lineage: Eukaryota > Viridiplantae > Streptophyta > Pinopsida > Pinales > Pinaceae > Picea > Picea engelmannii. The sequence continues at coordinate 80,497 of ML812576.1, forward strand.
TTTTGGCCTCTTCTAGTTGAGATCTTAAATTCTTGATGACCTGGTAATCCTTTTCAGAACCTTGAACACTTTTCTTTTGCTTCATCAATTCTTTCTTGGATGACTTGTTTTCTTCTCTTTCTTTACTTGGATATTTAATTGAACTGATCATTTTTTCTCTGTAATCAACTTTTTCTTCATCGTACTCTTCCTCTTCTGAATCTGTCTGACATGATGAGAAGCTTTCTTCTTGTTTTGTATCTGCATCTTCTTTGGCATTTTCTAAATCTGCGATGGGTGAATAATATATGTCATATAACTTATCCCAAAGTTCTTTGTCTAATGAAAATTTACCAACCTTTTCTCTTACCGGTTTAGGTAATCCTTCCCAGATGAAATCCATTGCTATTTTTTTATTCTTCTTCAATTCCTTCATGGCTGCAGTCTTTGCCTATTTTGAACTATCATATCCTATAAAAACTGATAGCCAAATATAATGTCCTTGTGCCCGTAAAAATACTTTCGTCCTTCTGCTCCACATATCATACTTAAAACTATTCTGACCATTAAACATTGGTACTCCATTCTCATAATAATCCATGATCTCCTTCCAATGGTTAAATTGTTTCCTGAAGGAACCTCGCTCTGATACCAATTGTTGGATTACTGAGATGGGGGGTGAATCAGTGGTAGAGAAATTTAATCTTTTTTAACCATATAATCCCAGTGTTATATCAATGTATCATTATCATCCAATAACTGCAGAGTAAATAAGAAATGAACAAATGAACAATCATACACATACATAGTACACCAATGTTTTACGTGGAAACCCAAAGCAGGAGAAAACCACGAAATGATTTTTCTTATATGTCTTGAATAATTACATTCATTGGAAGCATCAAATTCCTTTGTTTTCCAGTTGCAACTGGAAGGAGGCCCCAACCCACTAGTTTCTTAGGCTACAACCTGAGGGAATCTCCAACTCCCCAATTATCTGGGTACAACTAGAAGGAGGATACAACCCCCTATGTTCTTTGGCTACAACCGGAAGGTGGATACAACCACATGTCCTTGCTCCGTCCAACCACCCTGACATATAAGTAGAATGATGGAACCACTGTCACACTATCACTATGAGATATACTGTTGTAAACCTGTACCAATCAAGATGTACCAAACAACCTGTACCAATAACCTGAACCATGAATCAACAATGCATCAACCTATACCTCAACCTATAATCAACATGTACCATAAACAAGTGCATCAACCATGCACCAACCTGTACCAACCAACCTGTAATCAACCTCTACCATAACTAAGTGCATCAACCATGCACCAACCTATACCTCAATCTGTACCATGAACAAGTGCATCAACCATGCACCAAACCTATACAAATAACCTGTCAAACAACTTGTCCAAACAACCTATCACAATAACCTGTCTCATCAATATTATCAAACAAATCAGATCAATCACCAAGACAACTCTCAAATATGTGCATCAACCAAGTATAACACAACAACTCATAATCATCACCAAGATCAATAAGTGCTTATGATAATACAAATATGCTACATCATCCATAAACAATGTGTCAACAATACTACTAACAAGTGCCTCCAACCATGTACCAAGTATTTACCAATCATGTATCAACTACTCATCAACTATACACCTCATGTATGTGCCAACTCATCAACTACTTGTCTCAACCATGTACTCGACATGTACCTCAACCAAAATCCCTCATCAATTTCATCATCCAAATATGATTTGTAACTCTGTAATATACCTAGTATATATGATCACATTCTTGCAAAACTTCCTTAAATTTAACAACAAGAGACTAGCATTTTCATTAAACTTTTCTTTAGTCTCACATGCCTAGTTTTGGATTAGTCAACAACCCTAACTTGAAATAATCATAACTTTGTACCTGTAATGAATAAATATATGAAACTGATACAAAATGTTCTTCAGTTTGGTTTATGGAATCCATCCAGGTGTCACTACTTGGAACCTCTCAGAAAAAGAGTTATAGAAAAAATGGCATACCTTGTTGAATTCTGGCTTATTCTAGAGAGTGATCTTGTAGAGTGTGCCCCGCACGGAATATTTATTTAATCAATATGAAACTATTACACAACATACCAAATATTGTAATATAACCAAATCATTTGTTCTTACTCAATTTGGATCTATTATGAAGACGTTATGACGTTGTTACTCGAAACACATGTTTTAGACTAGTTTCAGGACTAGCCACAAACCCTATTTTCCACGGAGTGTAACTCAAAAAATAAAATGACCCACAAGATGAATGTTTTACCACAGAACTTGGATATTTTTACTCAATGGAATAGCAATTCCATGGTCTGAATCATTCTATAAAACAAATTATTGTGAAAATGGTGAGATGACATGTAAATAACATACCTTAGAAAGCATCATCAAAGGAATTTATCCTTCCTTGAATTATGGCCTTATTTTCTTCACCTTTCCTCAGAAATTCAGCTTAGATATCATTTGGTTACCTCAGAAACCTATAGATATTCAATATGCTCAAGTTTTATGTAAAATGAGAGAGCCTTGCCTCTTATTTATACTCTCCAAGTAGCTTTCTTAGAAACATCTTCTAGGTCACTTTGCCCACTTTCCTTATTTTAGGGTTAACCCACTTCTAATTTCTCCATTAAATTTATTATTTAAATAATTTATTTTGTATACACTTTGAATTATAGTGCACTCATCACTTCACTTTATTATTTACCTTTAAAATCTCTTAAACCACTTTGACTACTTTGACCTTTCGGGGCTTCTAGATGACATATGAAGGTCCTCCAACTTCGTAAAGCCATAACTCTCAAACCGTGAGGAATTATGTGATGTTCAACATACCACCAGAAATGGAATGACATGTACTATCCATATAGAATAGTATTACCTGAAAATATATCAAAACTCATATCGTTATCCATCAAACAAACTTGGGTCCATTACCCAAACTGGGTTCTCCAACTTCTCATGGCCATAACTCTCTAACCGTGAGGAGTTATGTGATGTACCACATACTATAGGAAATGGCATGACAAACACTATCCATCTAGGATAGTTGCACTGAAAAATTCACTAACCTTCATATCATTATTCCACAAATAAGCATGGTTTCTCTAACCATACTTCTAGGATAATTCAATCTGCAAAGTGTCTTCCCGTGAGGGATTTCACCATAAGGGGAACACTTTGGATTTCATCCATCTGTTCTTATTATCATCCATGACAAGACAATAATGAGTCATATTTACATCAAACAAAATTGGGTCCATTACCCAAACCTTTGTGCTACTGGAATTCGCTATCATACTTTCTCCAAGGGTTGACATCAATCTACAATATCACTCTCCAATAGTTGACATCAATGACAACCAACAATCCATACCAACTATCAATCAACCTAAGTCAACTGTCTGACAGTAAATTTATTCAATTATATGTTATTAATGTTTATGGTGAAAATTCTATTTTGTTGCAAGAAGTCTTGTTTTGTTGAAACCCTAAGAGAGGAGCATAAGTGCTTCTTCCTCTCACAAGGTTGTACTTATCCAAAATTTGTTAACTTTCCTTGCTATGGTTAGAACCCTAAATCCATAAAGTGATAGAAATTTAGTATTTTATTCCCAGACAATTGATCTTTTACCTAGTTGAAGCTACTGGAAGGGAGAAATAATATCTAAGGCTTGCCCAAAAGTGATTGCACCCTAAACATCATTCTCCCCAAAGTTTAAATCCCAAGGCCCAAATGTAATTACACCTTAGGGTTTAGACTCTACCTCTTGGTTTCAAGTAGATCAACCTTCAAGCTTGAATGCATTTGAGACTCCATATCCATAGAAAGGCACTAATCTAGAAAACTCTTGTGGTGAAAGCAATCAATAAAACCTCTCTTTCAAATATCTCATGTTTTCCACTAACTCTACTAACTCTAACCCTAGAAAACTCACTATATTATTTTTTGATGTTCTAAAAGTTTGTTACAACCATCTAAATATACATAACTATATCAGAGCATATTGAAATGAATTTGGAATCAGTTAAGAAGAGGATTACATAATTTAAATTGCTAAGTCGAGAGCATCATGAGATGAATTCCAGACTCTTAACTCTCCAATTTAAAAAGAGAAAAATGTAAATGGGATTTCAAAGACACGGGAAATACACACTATGAGAGAAAACATAACTCATATCACAACCATTAGAATCTTTTCATAAACAATTCAAAATGCTTATGCATTGTATATTCACTTTAGATCCATGGATTTACAAAGTCTTCCTACTATAAGGGAAGGCCCTTATTTGGTCTGTCCCACCCTTTGTTAATCTTTGTAATAGTATATATAGGTAAATTACATCAGGGATTCAAAACGAATCGTCTTCCCCAAAGTTCCAAAAATAGTTGTCGGTTACAAAAGGGTAGCGTACAGCAACCGAACTCCTATTTCTAGGGACGTTGTAAAACAAAACTGACATATTCGAGTTTTGCCTTGAAGGCCACTTGTCGATATTATTACAAAATTCTCTCACACACACTAACTTTAGCTTGAAAACTATTTCAAACTAGAAATTTCTTCCTTCAAGGTGTCAAGCCAAGCAGGTTGATTTTCTCCAACACTTTCAACCACCTCAACTTTTACCTCTGTCTTCTGATGCTTTCTTCGTCTCCTCCTGACATCTCGTGTATGGTGCTCGACTACGTGTCTGTTGATGATTAAATCCTTCATGAAGGGATTTAATCTGACCTCTTTATCCGCTCCTGTCTCTCCCGAAGGCTTTGTATAAAATTTTGTTGCTAAGATTCGAGTAACCAGTTTCTCTCTCTTCTTTAATGATGAATTTGTCATATTCATTGAAAATCCCAGTTCACTGAAGGATGCCTGGTCCTCTTTGTCCATGTTTCTCGGTTTTGAAGAAAGCATAAGTTTATCTCCCTTGATCGCACAGAAATTAGGAAGCTGATCTAGTTTTTAATTATGTCATTTACAAATGCAACGTTGATTTCCCAAAACAAAGTAATACCATCCATATTTTGAAGGATAGTAGTCATCAAGTTCTAATCATGAATTACTGATGAAGTACTTATAGGCACAACAGTTTTTCATGCTCAGCCAACCTATTCTGAATGATGAGACTTCGAATCGGTTATATGACGACGCTCACCTGGCATTACATGGACGAAAGCATTTCGAACAAGTGGCGTGAGATGATTTGACCGGCCATCACTTTCCCCTCTCCACATGTGATCTTTAGATTTGACATATTTAATGATATTAGAACAAGTGACATTGGGGTGTGGTTGAGCGGTTTATCGCTCACCCTCTTTCCTCCCTGATATTCTTCTAGAGGTGCCATGTGTCTATGGGTTGAAACCGCAATATTTTCCCTAGCCCGGTCTCTAGTGCTTAACCTATGCATCATTTCTTTTCCCGATATGTCTCCTGACCGTCGATCTAGGCTACTCAAGATATATGGCCCATTGGGTCCCATCACTCCTGTGTCTCTGCCAACTTTAACCTTGCCCGCCAGATATGACCCCACCTACTAGCCTAAAACTCCTCTATACTGATTTAGCATTCCACCAAATATCAAGACTTGGATTCCAAGAAATTATTATAGTGATAACATAGGCTCCAACTGGGGATGCTACCCTCCCTGTGAGGTACAAAAGAACTCGTAGACCTGGTGCTGGATCCATTGGGTTTCTCCCAAGACATGTGTGTGTACCGTGCTCCAACCTGTCGCCAGTGTCTGCTGAAAACCAAACTATGCACACTACTCTCAACTAGCTACTGAATATACCACTAGAAATCTGACTGTATACACTACTGGAAATCCAAATTGAAAAATGATTGACCAAAAAGATTATTTGCACACTCCTATCTACTCTAAAACTGCTAAAATGAATACTCAATCAAGTGATTCTAAAGTGCCAATGCAACCAATCAAGCAATTTTCTTCCCGATTTTTCTCCGCTCACATCTTTCTTAAGCAGGCAGACAAATGTAAAAGATGGCAGTTGAAAAAAAAAAACTGAATCCAAAACCTGAGCTTATGAATGAAACAAACTCCTCCTTCACTGAAAATTGTAATGGCATGGCCACATGATCCTGAAAACCATGAAAAAACATTTCTTCTTGATGAGAAAAAACAGAAAGACAAGCCTCTTTCATAAGTGTTTGTTGCTCTTGCTCTATTTCTTTAGTTCTGAGAACATTTTCAAATGAGATGGCAACAATAAGTTTTTTTACTTTTCCATGCATCTCAACAAAAACATTCATACATTCTTGAACATATTCAACTATGACAACCATATTATGTGCATCAAGGCTATCCTCTTGTTCATCAAACAATTCTGATTTGGTTTCATTAAACTTCTAGGAATTTTTTTGAGGAATGTCATTTTGACTTTCAAATAAATGAATGGACATAAGTTCCTGCTCATTATCTTCTTGAAAATGTGAAAAGCTAACATCATGCACTATTTCACAGTCTATATTTCCCATGGATGCATTTTCAAAACCGTGATCTTCAAATGAATCAAATAAAACCATTGCCATTTAATTATCTCTCTGTATTTTTGATTGAAAAGTGGCATACGCAGTTTTGTTGCTTTCTTGAAACTCTATGTCATTCATTTTTTCACATCTTGGAGTTTCTCTAGATGCAGTTTCAAAATCCTCATCCATGTCTAGGCTACTTAGAAATTGGACCACCATGTCATTCTCAGGGGAAGGAAGAAAACTTTGAAACACTTTGTCTTGTTGGAAATCTTGTTGCATATCTATATTAGTTTCAGGGGAAGGAAAATAACCTTTAACAACAATTTCTTGATCGGCTTCATCTTCCTTTTCAGGTTGGTAGCTGAGCATATGCTACAATTATGAAGTGAAATAACCTCTCATGTAATTAGCCACATGGTAATTTACCACACGTGAAGGTCGTGGATATTCCTCATCAAGAACTATCTTCTTATGTAAAGCAGTGTTGTTGTAGTCAGAATTTCCTGCTTCCTTTGTTACCTCATGATTTTCTTTCAATATCTCAAAGGAAGAAAAACATAATGGAAGATGTTTTTTACCTGTAAATCTATTGTACCTTGGATATTCAAAATCATGCCTGGAGGATGTCTGATTTGAAACATTATAAACATTTTGCTTCATCGTTTTGAAGGAAGCAAAACATAGTGGCAAGGTTTCTTCACCTGATTCAAAACCTTCGTCATTTTCTTCATTGCTAGCATAGGCACATTTTTCAATCTTGTTGGATTGATGAACACACACATTTTCATATTCATCTTCGACCAATGGCTACAATTTTGTACCGACAAGACTTCCACATAACAGGTAACAGGTTCATCAAACACATGAGAAGACTGCTGCAATTTTTGGTCAATTTTTATTTGTGAATCTGTGTGATTTGGCATCAACACACATTTCTTTGCTTCAATGATGATATTAGAATTTTCTTTCAACAATTTAAATGAGGAAAATCATAAAGGTAAAGAATTCCCTTCGATTGATTCATTATTTTCTTCTTTGTAAATGTGATATGTATGTTGATTGCTCTTAATACACTGCTGAAAAGGAGAATTTTCTGATAGAGAACATACAACTATTTGTTCTAGGAAATCAACATCGCAATCACCATCATATTCATCATATATAGGCAAATAAGAAACATATGCAATATCATCTAACAAGAACAAATTTGGAACATCAACCTATTCTTCAACAAATTGATTTGCAAACTTATCTTTTTGAACGTCTACAAATGAATGCATAAAATAGTCAGCACCCTGCTTATCATGGGATGGATCAACACCTCCTCCTTCAACAAGTGGAACATAATCTTTTTCAAAATCATTGGCATTTAAAACTTCGAGAGGGATTATGGCATCATCAATCTTATGCTCAAGATTCTAGTCAAATGTTCTATGTTCACATTTATCCTTAAGTCTTAGAACACCCAATTTTCCACTTTGAATTTGTTCGCATGCGAGGATATTTTGTTGAACCTCCTGAGCATCATTAAACATTTGTTGTAAGGACTTAGATATTCTTTCCATCAAGAGGAAATACAAATCTAGATGAATATTTTTTGTATAATGGACGATGGAAACAACTTCAGTGGGTTGAATTTCTTTGGGCAAATTGTAATAAATACTGGAAAACCTCCTACTGAATATAGAAATAGTTTCACAAGTCTTCCTTTTTAAGGCATATAACTCTATAAGATATAGATCCAAATATTTCTTCTTGCCCCAAAATTTAAAAAAAACATTCTTCAATTCCTCCCATGAGCTAATTGTCTCTGGTTGCAAATGTCTAAACCAGTCTTTGGTGTCCCCTTTCAAGGATTGAGAGAAGACTGCCATACAAACATCATCATGGTCAATCTCAAACAAATATATAAAATGCTCAAACCCTTGGATGTGTTTTTCAGCTGAGATAGCATCGGGTTCCCCATCAAACATAGGTAGGTACTCATAGTACTTTGGAGGAAAGTCATGAAGGATGTAAGGTAATTTTAAGGTTCTGTATCTATGCTGAGTCTTGGAGGGTGTTGGATAAAGTACAGGAGATGAAATATCAACCTTGGGTTCATGAGGCTCATGAACTTGGTCATGGTTATCATATGGCTCAGGTGGGAAATTTTGATCAGAGACAGTAATAAACTGAGGAGATATTTGTATAATCTTACGAAGAGGATATGTCATTTCAGGATTATCATGATCATTATTTGCATGCAGTAGGTGAAGAAAAAATTTTATAGCATGTTTAATAAAGGATTAGAGGAAACATATAACAAATAATAAAATGCCTTGGAAAAAATCCAATTTTAAGTACTTGTTTCCTTCCATAATGTCTTTTCATACCTCTGTCAAGGGATCTCATCTTCCAACGGAATTTTTGAATCACATTTGAAGCTTGAGTGGAGTCACCAATAATGTTTTGGAAGCTGGATTCTACATTGAGAGTGGAGTCACCATTAAAATTAAAATTTATGGATTCTTCTACCAGTGGAATCGCCTTCAAACTGATTTTTTGATGTGTGGATTCGCCAGAACATGAATACAGCCAATATGTGCCTAAGTGTTTGTTTTTATCAGACCTTAGAACTCAACCATGTCATTCCTTCCTAGGGAAAAATTTTCAATTTCGTCCCCGGCAACGGTGCCAGAATGTTAGCACTCTGTAAATTTTGTCTAACTGATAGACAAATGACAGAGGTAACTTTTTCAACCTACTTTAGAGATGGGCACTAGCCTGCTCAACTCAGAGAGGGCTCTCTCATGTCACTTTATATTTATTTGGCAATCAATGGCTAGATTTAGTTTGTTTGGGGGTTTTATACAGTTGTTGGTGAAAGAAAGGGGGCGACATTTGGGGCTATGGAGTCAAAAATGAATAAAATAGTGGTTTTGTCATTAGAACTATCTATAGGAGAAAGGCTAAATGAGGAAATGAGTCTAAGTTTTTAAAATAGAAATATGCATGGTGAAAAAGGAAAAGGAAAAACATATAATTGTATCAGAGAATATTGAAACGAATCAGTTAAGAAGAGGATTATATAATTTAAATTGCAAAGTCAAGAGCATCATGAGACGAATTCCAGACTCTTAACTCTCCAATTTAAAAAGACAAAAATGTAAATGGGATTTCAAAGACACAGGAAATACACACTATGAGAGAAAACAAAACTCATATCACAACCATTAGAATCTTTTCATAAACAATTCAAAAATATTTTGCATTGTATATTCACTTTAGCTCCATGGATTTACAAAGTCTTCCTGCTACGAGGGCAGGCCCCTCTTTGGTCTGTCCCACCCTTTGTTAATCTTTGTAATAGTATATATAGGTAAATTACATCCGAGATTCAAAACGAATCATCTTCCCCAAAGTTCCAAAAATAGTTGTCGGTTACAAAAGGGTAGCGTACAACAACTAAACTCCTATTTCTAGGGATGTTATAAAACAAAACTGACATATTCGAGATTTTTCCTTGAAGGCCACTTGTCGATATTATTACAAAATTCTCTGACACACACTAAATTTATCTTGAAAACTATTTCAAACTAGCAATTTCTTCCTTCAAGGTGTCAAGCCAAGTAGGTTGATTTTCTCCAACACTTTCAACCACCTCAACTTTTACCTATGTCTTCTGACGCTTGCTCTGTTTCCTCCTGATAGCTCGTGTATGGTGCTCGATTGTATGTCCGTTGATGATTAAATCCTTCATGACGAGATTTAATTTGACCTCTTTATCCGCTCCTGTCTCTCCCGAAGGCTTTGTATAAAATTTTGTTGCTAAGATTCAAGCAACCAGTTTCTCTCTCTTCTTTAATGATGAATTTTTCATACTCGTTGAAAATATTGGTTCACTGAAGGCTACCCGGTCCGCTTTGTCCATGTTTCTTGTTTTTGCAGAAAACATAAGTTTATCTCCCTTGATCGAATAGAAATTAGGAAGTTGATCCAGTTTGTAATTACCTCATTTACGAATGAAGCGTTGATTTCCCAAAACAAAGTAATACCACCCATATTTTGAAGGGAAGTAGTCATCAAGTTATAATCACAAATTATTGATGAAGTACTTATAGGTATAACGGTTTTTCACGCTCGGCCAATCTATTTTGAATGATGAGCCTTCGAATCGGTTATATGGCGGTGCTCACCTGGCATTGAATGGACGAAAGTACTTCGAATAAGTGGTGTGAGATTATTTGACCGACTGTCACTTTCCCCTCTCCACATGTGATCTTTAGATTTTATATATTTAATGATATTAGAACATGTGACATCGGGGCGTGGTTGAGCGGTTTCACACTCACCCACTTTCCTCCCCGATATGTTTTTGGAGGTGCCATGTGTCTATGGGTTGAAACCATGGTATTTTCCTCGGCCCGCTCTCTAGTGCTTAACCTCCACGTCATTTCCTCACCTGATATGTCTCCTAACCATCAATCTGGTTTGATCAAGATATATGACCCACTAGGTCCCATCACTCCTGTGTCTCTACCAACTTTAACCTTGTCCTCCAGATATGACCCCACCTGCTAGTCTAAAACTCCTCTACATTGATTTAGCATTCCACCAAATCTCAAGACTTGGATTCCAAGAAATTATTACAGTGATAACAATTTGCACAAGTACAAATCCTGCAATAATAATGATCACAATATGTGGATCCATTTAAGATCACCAAAATATTGGGGCCATCTACTTATCATATTGCATTACCATCATCTATAGATTGTATGCATGATTTTTTTCATGTGTCTTCTTTGCAACACTATATTTCAGATCCTTCTCATGATATTGTTTTTATTAATTTGTAGATGTCGGATGAGGGGGCCTTGAAGATCAAATTGATTTCCATACCAGACCGAAAAATTTGTTATCATTTGATCGACTAAGAAAAGTTCCAACGGGATATTTATAGTCCCATCTTAGCTACTTGAGAAGATGCAATTGAGCTCTATCAATAGTTTCCTTATTTATTTTATAACTTCAAGATGAATTTTACTGAAGAGGGTTGTATGTAGTTCCCTGTTTTTCTTTGACTTTATTTGACTTATATGTTATTATTATTTGAGGACATTTTACTTACAAGAATGACCTAGTTGGTTGACAAATGCACTGTGGATGATGTGTTCTAGAATTTTGATCACTGATGGTTTGATTATTGCTTGGTGTATACGTATATATTTTATGGTTTATGATTTCATATCCTTGTGATGCTAGAGAATATTGAAAATGAATATGTGGTTACATGATGAAATGAATTATATTATATGATGTTACTCGTGGTTTGTCAAGTGTGATAGGAATAACCACAAGTGCATATGGACTCCAAATTGAGTCAAGATATATGGAACTAGAATGGGGTTAGGTTATGTATAATTTGACATGTATATATCATTACTTATTGTTTATCCATGTCTATTATAAAGTGTTATTTTATATGTTGGTCTCTAGATGTGTGCAGGTATAAGGAAACATTTTATAAATAATCTTACACATGGGCAAAGGGTTGTATGAAAATTTGTGACGAGCTGAGTACCATTAGGGAGAGGAGATCTAGGTTTCCTATTCCTTCCTACTAACCTCCCTATTATGTAGTAGGTTAAAAAACATATGTTCTATGTTTTTTCCTTGAGGTTACACATTGTCATAAGGGTATGTCGTGGATTCATTCACTTATGAGGTATTTTCAAGGGGTACACAATAAGGTTTCAATTTTTATTCCTCAGTGACCATTAGTCTCTCACTAGTGGTGAATGAGTTGGGTTAGTTAAGTCCCAACCATGACATTGTCCCCCACTATTGAAAAATGATACTTAAAGAGCATGCATGAAGATGTCACCCTTGGTACATATTGATAGCTAATATCTATTTGGAATGTAGGGGCATGGAACCCTTGGTATCATAGACTTGAAGAGTTGTCGAGGTTGTGCCTAACTCTTGGTGCCTTGAATACTTTTAGTGATCATGTCTAGCTTTTGGTAAGGAATACTAGAAGGATCTGAGTTAACTTGGTCTCATCCTTGGTATTGACTTTGATATGAATTAAGTATACTTTGAAGAAAAGTATCCTTTGACATATGCATTTTATTTTCGCATGGAAAATCGAATGAAATTGCATAAGTGGTTTGATTGATCATATATACTTATGCATGTTTTTGTAAAAGGGAAATAGAATTTACTTTGATGATTGGAAATGGAAATGAATTTAGAAAAGGGCGAGTTAAATGGAAAGAAAGTGATTTTTAATTAAATATAAAATAACAATTTCATGTGCACCTACTCAATGAGGAAAAAGAAAAGGGATCTAGAAAACATATAAGAGTAAAAGTAGGAGAAGAGGTTGGGATGTGATAAATAATCTCTCTTTTTCATTTTAAATAAAATAATTACTTGTGCATGGAGTGACAAATGGGTGGGTGAATAATATGCAATTAGTAATTAAAATAGTTGTTATTTTTCATGCGATGGAAAAATGGCATGTGTCTCAAAGTCTATATAAGAAAAGGGGATTTGACTTGAGAGATCACCTTTCTAGCACCCTAATGTTGGATGGATTTCGTAATGCTCAAACTTTTCTTGGTGATTTGGTGTTGAGTTTGGTCTAAAGAATGTGTTAGTATCATGGAGGTGGAGATCCCAAATGCTTTAAAGGAGCCATGCATTATATATGTGAGTTTTTGTACTATTCTCATACAACACATTGTAGCTTAGGGGTCCCTAGGGAAGAAGAGAACCCATTTTGGAGTTGGTAGGGTTGTCAATTAGTAAGAAAATTATATAATTGGCAAAGGATAACTGAATCTTTCAATTGGATCAAAATTGGAACTGAGTCATCAAGGGTTTTGGGTGGAACATAAGTCATAGTCAAGTAAATTTGCAAGGTAATCTTGATGCTTAGTCTCTTAATCCTCCCAAGTAATAGATCATAGGTTGTATTTATCCCACTGAACCTTAAGTTGCTCCAACATGTGGCACTTCAGCTCTCAAACTCTCTAGTCCAATGTGGGTGATGTTTTGGCCACCATATAGGTTCCATCATCTAAAAATTATAGGTCTCTCCAAATTTTAAGTATTTGTAATACGAATACATGGAAAACATTATGATTTTTATGCAAGTAGGTTGGTATTGCGAGATAGTAAGAAATTGATCCAATTCTTTTAAAAATTTTGAGTGAACCTATAAATGGTGGTGACAACTTTTTGTATTTCCAAAACCAAATCGTATTATTAATTGTCATGCTCTATATAAAAATCATATCTCTGACCTGATAGATTTGGTCTATACAATGGACATCGACATAACTCTTATGTTGATCTCCCACTTCCTTCAACAAAAGTATAATTTGAATTACCTACTCTTCCATCTTTTGTATCAAATCTAGTCCTACTATCACTTAGTCTCCCAACCTATCCCAACTCAACATTTTTTAACATGGCCTTCTAGAAAGGCATGCGTAAAGAGGCATCTCTATAGAGATATGATAATTGTTGTTTTCAATGAATTCTACAAAAGGTAAAAAAAATTCCCAATGGTTTTGTTGATCATAGACATAATAAGCATGTCTTCCATCACCCAATTAACTCTCTCAATGTTATCATCTATTTCAAGATGATGAGAGGTGGTCAAATTCAGCTGGACCCCAAGTGCTCCCTACAATCTTGTCGAAATCCTAGATGTAAACTACGAGTCTCTATCCAAGATTACCCTATTGGGAAACCCATGAAGGTGAATGATCTCACTAATAAACACCTCCACCGCATCAACAATGTCTTAAATTTCCGTAATTGGAATAAAATGAGCGTTATTAATTAGTTTATAAACTAAAACTATAATGGAATTATGCCTTTGTGATGTTATTTGAAATCCTACAATGAGATGCATGGAAATGTCTTCATGTTTTGACTTTAGGATGTTAGTAGACTACAAAAGTCCAATTGGGTGGTGGTGGTAGACATTAATTTATTGAAATTCTAGAAATTTAACAATGAATTGGACATCATTGTGCTCTAGACCTACCAAACAAAGAGCTTCTTTATATATGCATACATTTTATTCACTCATGTGTTAATAGATTTCTATATGGGCCTCCTTTAGGATAGTTCTTCAAATATCTCCTTCTTTAGACTTTAGGGATGCACATTCTCCTCTAAAATTGAAGAAATACATTTTCCTCAAGGATGTAACCTTGAGAGTTAGGCTCTAGAAACATTCCATTCTAAAGTATCGATCTAACCTTTGAATACGAATTGTTTCCATGAAGTTGTCCTAACACTAAATCCTTTGTATCAACCTTCAAGGGTACCAAGGAGAATATTTTTGACCTTCTACTCAAGGAATTAACCACTACATTCTCCTTTCCCTTGATGTATGAAATCCCATAATTGTACTCACTCAAAAAATCATTCCATTAACATTGTTTGACATTTATCTCCCTCTATATGAACATCTACTGCAAGCTTTGGTGATCAATTTTAAGTAAAGATTTTCCCAATCATATAATGCTTCCAGAGTTTTAAATCCAAAATATCTATTCCCATATCCATATCATGTGTGGCATAAATATCCTCATGATTTTTCAACTCTCATGGCACATGCTATCACTTCACCATCATGCATTAATATAGTTCCCACCCTTATTTTAAGGCATATGTGCAAACCACAAAGTTCTTATCCATATTAGGCACTTATTGGATCAATGCATTGGTTAGTAATTTTTTTTTATCTTGAAGAATTACATGCCACATTCATTGGCTCATTCATATTTGATTCCCTTAAGTTGCAACATATTTATCAAGTTTGCAAGCTTAGATGATCCTTTAACAAACATTTGATAGTATCCAACAACTGCCATGAAACTATTCACCTCACAAGTATTTTTTAACACCAACCAATCTATGATGTCTTTGAAATTGTCTGAGTTCACAAAGATTACATCTCCTAAAATAATATTCCCTAGGTAATGGATCTCTTTCTAAAAACCATAACATTTAGACAACTTTCCGTACAATTTATTTTGCCTTAAACATTGAAATACTAACCACAAGTTCTCCTCATTCTCTCTTTCATTTATGGAATAAATGAGGATATCATCCAAGAAAACCTATACAAAAGTGGTCTACATACTTTTGGAATACATGTTTCATAAGACTTCTGAACATTATCAATGTGTTGGTGTCATAGGAAAAATAGTTAGGGTGATTGAGTTTATCCCAAACAAAGGGGTTGGGTCTTTGCTACCAAATCAAGGATAGATAGATTTCTTTTTTCCTAATTCAAATCAATGCAACAATGATGGAATACTAAGGAATAGGTTTAGAATACATGTTATTGTCTTCTTTCTCCTTTACTCCAATTGTTGAACTACAAGATGAACCTTTAGCATCTAGATTCTTCTAGAACATGTAGAAATTTAAACAAATACCTTATTCCTTTGGAAACATTACATATTATAAATATATATGGAATTAACCTACTATAATTAGGAAAGAAAATTCACCAATTTGATTTCATAAACTAGATGCATAGCAAAAAATGCAAAATGACATAGAAATTGCGGTGGAGGTGAGAAGAGAGATCTATATTGTATAAATTAGAAATCAACAACAATATATTATACTTGTTCACGCTACTTGTAATCTCTTATACCCAAACCTAGGTTCCTCCTGCTTCAACCTCATTCAAACTCGCACTCATTTCAAGGATTTAGATTACTATGCAAAAGTGGAGCCAAATATGGCTCTAAACTACTCTAACTAATCAAAATCAAACTTGCAAATAAAATTCTAGGATTTCTCTAGTGCAGAGGAATTGGGATAAAAGAATTATCCTAGTCTTTCTAAGGGATAACCAAGATAATCATTTCCCTCTATGAACCTTCAATTTACACTTAGAGAAAATAGTTCAAGTCGGTTAAGATCAAAACCAAGGACATACATGTGGAAACATCTCACACATCCCACCCAAAACCCATAAATATCATACTCTCTCTCTCTCTCTCTCTCTCTCTCTCTCTCTCTCTCTCTCTCTCAATATATATATATATATATATATATATATATATATATATATATATATATATATATATATATATATTGTTGGCACATATTGAACAGACAGCGAATGGTTGTCATTGATGGCAAGTTTGTATCAGAAAGGAATCCCATTGCAACAAGATCACGATTGAATCGTAACCGTTGAATCCAAAATGAATCTGGACCGTAGTTTACAGCCCTTGTTGGAGAGAGGATCTGAGCCGTCAGATCGGAAGAAGAAACCCGTCAGTCATCAGATCTACAAAAGTTGTGAGGGAGATAAGCATGGCAGCAATCGGGCGCCACCGGGAGAAGCTCGACAGGATGCTTCATCAGAGTTTTGGGGATCGGGATTTCAATATGCAAAGAACACAATGCAACGAAAACCCCGATTTCGCGATATGCGAAATCACGAGTCAATCACAGCCGTTAAAAGGAGATCAGATTCTGGACCATTGATTCCAGTTTGTGTCGGAGTTTCGGGGATTGGGATTTCAATATGCAAAGAACACAATGCAACGAAAACCCCGATTTCATGATATGAAAAATCGCGATTGAATCTAGACTGTCAGATCCAGAAATGATCAGGACCGTTGATGTGACCTCTCATCGGAGTTTCGGGGATCGCAATTTGGAAGTGACAAGAACTTGGAACATTAGAAATGCCGAAATCACGATATGCGATATTGCGCTTCACTCATAGCCGTCAAGTCAAGCTCAGATCTGAACCGTTGATCTTATACCATATCAGAGTTTCACGAATCGGGATATGGTAAGGTTTGCAACATGAATTGTGAAATTGTGATATGCAAAGTCACGATGGATTTGCATCCGTCATATCAAGAAATGATCTGAACCGTTGATCTGATTTCCTTATGGAATTTCACAGATCGGGATTTGGAGATGACAGAAACATTCAACATAAGGAATTACGAATTCGCGATATGTGAAATCGCGAAAGCACCTTTTACCTAAAGCCTTGGTCACATCTCTTGGTTACAGAAAGAGAAGGTGTCAGTCCAGATAAGCTCCATTTCGGAGTTTCGGAGATCGCGATGTGAAAGTGTTGAGACACTTGGGCAAAGAAATGTCGAAATGCCGAAACTCGATTTAAAAGGCAAGAACAATAAAGATTATCCAACGGTGTGGATAAACCTTGATTGTGATCGAAGGGTTACCATTCATTCTTCCAGTTAACTCCTCTGTTACGAATATGTTAAGTGAAACGGATTCGTGATTGTAAAGGTGTTAGCGTTTCAGTTACAGGGACAGTTGTCATTGTTCTTGCCGACGGAGATTGGAATTTGGATCGTCTGTTCGAGGGCATAAAAGAATTTGAAATAGACTGTGTCGAGTTGGCTGTTCTAAAGAGAAAATGAATAAACAGTAAGAAAAAGAAAATGAGCAGTGGTATAATATGAAATTGAGAAAATGTGTATTGTGAGATGAAATGGAGAGCAGAAGCAGAGCAGAATAACAGACAGAATAGAAGCAGAGAAAAATGAGCAGAAAAAGTTGATGCAGAGCAGACCTGCTAAACAAACAGAAGAAGAGAAGAATTGCAGAATAGTTTGTTGAAGATCAGATACAGAGAAAGAATGGTAAGAATTGATTTATCTGCATAAGTTGTATGTGTGTTCATTATTTGATATTTGAGGGTGGTTGGGAGGTGCTCGGGAGGACTGTTATCCTCAGAAGTTCAAGTGGGGGCTTGAACACAGGAAGTTGTAGCTTCCATCTGGTTGTATCCAAAGAAACAAAGATGGCAGGGTGGTGCTAGGGAGAACAAGTTTTCTCTGTTATTCAAGTTGAAGCCTGTGTAACTGGAAGTTGGTGCTTCCATCCAGTTGGTGTTGGAACATTCAGGAAGTTGGTGCTTTCATCCAGTTGGTGCTGGAATACTCAGGGAGTTGGTGCTTCCTTCTAGTAGGTGCTAGAGAAACCAGAGAGTTGGATCTCTCAAACAAGTTGCATCTTGTAAAACAGAGGTAGGAGCCTCACATTGAGTTGGTGCTCAATTATAAATGATGTACAAAACTGCAAAAGATTGCCTATCATTTCGAAGAAGAAGAGGTTTTCTCCCTTTATGGGTTTCCTCATGAAAATCTGTCTCTGTGTGTACTTTATGTGTGACTGATGGTTTTTACTTTTATTGTACATATGTTGCATGTTGTTGATGATCACTTGAAGGAAGATTAATAATTTTTTAAAAGGTATAAAATTGTTTAAGCTCATAAACAACTGATTCACCCCCCCCCCTCTTAGTTGTTTTAGTATTTCCAACAATTGGTATCAGAGTGGGTTCCTTTTATTTAAAGGTAGCTCTGTAAGCTTAAACATGACAAGTCATGAAGGGACTTCAGCCTCTAAGCCCCCTCTATTTGATGGAACAAATTTTGCCTTCTGGAAGATTAGAATGAGAACATATTTAATGGCCTTGGGTGCTGATGTTTGGGATGTAGTAGA
>ML812576.1:111081-128475 GCA_009831015.1 Picea engelmannii
AGAGAGAGAGAGAGAGAGATTGCATACATGTTGCTTTTTGACATAATGTGAGTGCTCATTAGTTTCTTTAAGATAAAACATGGGTGTTTGTAGGTTTCTACACGCAAGGTCACCAAAGCATGGGAAAATTATCTAATTGAGGCCTAGGAAGACTTGAAATAATATTTTCAACTATAAATATTGTATTCACCAAGCTTAATCAACAACCCAAGTTAAGGGTAACCAAATAGAGTTATAACAGATGCAACATAATGTGTTAGGGAATAAAGGTAACTAATGGTTCAAATAAATCATCAATAAATAAGTGAGTTTTACAAAGGACCAACAAAGAGTCTAGTAGACCTGGGATAAGAGAATCACTTGCAAGAAAAAACAAAACATCTAAAAACTCTCTTCCCCAAGGCCATCATATCCATTCTCAAGTGGATAAACAAGCATAGCTACCAAATTAAGTACATTATAGATCCATGAAGTATACATATAAAGTAGAGGATCATGACCATAAAAACATACATGGTGGATCCATGCCAAAATAAGATCATACATGCAAACAAATACATGGTGAATCTATATATGTCTTAGAGTACATCTGGAGGTAAATTGAAACTTTAATGTAGAAAATGTGTTCCTCCATAGTCCCAATCCAATATAAGGTGTGTTATTATAAATAAATTAGGTAGTAGCTTCAATAATGGATACCCTATGCCCAAGACTCTCAACTAATATTTTCCACAAAGTATCAATCTACACCATATGAATAAGTGTGTTAAAATTGAACATGGGAGAAATTGCATGGTCACTAATGATTGATTTATACTATTTCTAGATGAGAGGTATCCCATTGATAATCGTAATGGGTACCAAGGTACATAATGCATTTTTACAAGTGCGAATATATATGTAGATGTCAAACACTAGATAGAATCAATCGATTAGGGAGCATTGATGAAAACTCTTTATCGAATGCATAGGAACCTACCATTGTTGAGTACAATTCCTAAGGTACTACAAGGGTTCCTAAAACTCACTCCAAAATAAAATGAGTCAAATTTGATAAGAAGAGATATGTTGAAAGGAGGGGCATAATGACTCCCACATCAAATTACATGAGATAAGATTACAAAGTAATGATTGAGTTTTGAAGGTTTTGGATGGAAACAATGAGAGAGAATACCATCAAGTACAAATTTCTTCTACACCAAATGAAAATATCATAAAAAATACCATCGAATTAGAAATCGATAATAAAATTCACTCTTAGAGGTAACACATTCCAAATAGTGCAAATGGAACCCTAGGTACAACACAAATCCCATTATGTGAATAGATGTATTCACACCGGACACAAGGGAAAATACTCAATTAGTGACCATTAATGTATGTCATTAGTTTAATGTAAGGAAACCTACCAATGTGTAGCAGTTGATCGGGGTCACAACCTTCAATAAAAAGGAAATAATGAATACTTCTACACTGGCACAACATAATAAAAGCATTGAATTTGAGAGTAAACCAAGATCAACTTGAATGAAGGAATGGTGGACATGGATTATTATGAAAACTAAGGACTGGTTGACAAAGATTATCAATTCAAAAATTCCCATAAATAATGGAACAACATAATGGATGACATGGGAAACAACCAATGCCAAAATAAGCCAATGATATAAAACACTTAATGAAAGTGGTATTAAGGTATACCTCTATAATTATGGGAAGAGTAAACCATTAGAAGGAGTTTTATTGTGTACTCAAGACCTGTTGATTTTCCATAAGCTAGGTTAAGCATGAAGTTTATTCCATTTTATCATTTCACTTAACCATAAAAAATAATGTTGCAACAACCAAGATCACAAGAAGAAACACCATGCACAAGAACACAAGAAGTATTCTAGGAAACCCTTCTCAACAAGGGAAGAAAACCCAACCAAATCCTTTGCTATAATATTCAAGAGAAAGACCTTCACCACCAAGAAATACCTAGCACACAAGAGGGTGCTTAAGCCCTAGAAGACTAGCGCCCAAGAGAGGTGAGCACCTTTTACCAAGTAGATGTATTTGTTGTAATTTCCAAACACACAAGTATGATATGATTCCACAAAGGGGAATCATCCCTTATATTAGACTTTTCCAATCAACAAAGGCATCTAATGGCTCAACAGGGCCAACCTCTCTAAGTCACTTTATAATAATAATAATTATTATTATTAGTAGTAGTAGTAGTAGTAGTAGTAGTAGTAGTATAATTAATATTGACAATATTAATTATATTTTACATTTATTATTAATCACATTAAGGTGGCGCCGACATGTACCCTTTACATAAAAATTAGGGTTATAGGTAGGTCTGTCTCTTGAACAACATATAGCAAAGGATCTGATACACCCACTAGTGCTCATCCACTAGGGGCACATCCATAGGGATGTCATAGCTCTAGCTCACTGCATTACATAGAAGAACCAGATCTACACACGTTCACCTATGCTCATCCACAGGCACGTCCACTCTACAGATCGTCTTTCCCACTGCCTTGCACATGAGAGTCATCTAGATTTTTCTCGTCAACTCTGCTTCTCAGAGGAGGCTAACACATCATATTCATTTATGTTCACATGATGATGCACCCAACACTTTGGGATTTCACACGTTCACCTTGTGCTCAACCACAAGCACGTCCAACTCATCAGATTGCCTTTCCCAATGGATAATCATTTGTAGTTCTTCTCACTCTCTGAATGGAGGAGGTCATATCTACGTTCCTAGATCTGTCTCAGGTAGGAACCACATACCCTTCTTAGGGGATTTCTCTTAGGTTTGTAAGATGAGAGAAAGACTTCACATAGCTACAATGATCCACACCTCACAGGTTTGTAAGTTGGAGAATGCCTCACATAGCTACATTCATCAACACTCCCTCTCAGCTAGGGAATCATTCTTTATTATGCCAAGTCTCACATAGATGTATTTTGATTTTTGTCTTGGCTAGAGTCATCGACACTCCCTCTCAGCTAAGGATCCATTCTTCATGAATTTAATTTGGTGAAGATATCTGCAATTTTCTCATGTGTAGGAAGGTACTACAAGTGTACCATTTTCCTCTGCATCATATCTATGATATAGGGATATTTCATCTCATCGTGTTTTGATTCATCAGGAAGCATTGGGTTCTTAAGGAGATTTACACACAGCTCTTGGTTATCATCATAGGAACCATCTCATGGTCAAGTAAATCTGTCAGGAGATGGTGAAGCCAAATTGCTTCACACACTCGATCCTATCTACTCTGCCTCTATGATACTCAAGGCCACAGAGTTGTGTTTCTTGTTGTATTAGTAAGCCATGGAAAACTTCATGGTAGAACATCAACCAGATGTGCTCTTCCGATACACTGCATTTTCTTCTCAATCTGGATCATCATATCCTGCAAACTCAAGTTCACACTGGAGGCATATCTCAGGCCATATCCAATTGTGCCTTGTATATATCTCAATATATGTTTTGTTGTTATCTAGTGAGTCTATCTCGGTTGACTCATGAAATAACTAGGCATACTCGCTGCATGGCATGAATCAATTATGGTGTTAACCAGATACCCGATTGATCCAATCAGTTGTGGATCAATATCGTATGAATCATCATCATTCATTTTATCCAAATCCATCACGGTGGTTTTTCATTCTATCATACTGAACTTCTTAAGTATTCCCATTGTATGTTTTCCTTATCTTAGGAAAATTTCATCGGTCCTCTATCATACTTCTTGTCCCAAGAAGTGGTGCATCATACTAATATCCTTTATCTCAAAATAAGAAGTCATGGCTTACTTGTATTCAACAATAAGTCATCAAAGTCAAGCTCTTGTGACCAATACTGTAATAATATAGGTTTGGATCAACAACACTCTTGCTAAAATCCAAAGTCATCAAGAATCTATCTATCTGATATAATTTCTAACTCATGGATGATAGTATTGGATGGAAGTGTATCAGGTTCATTCGATCAAGTGTCTCATTATAGAAAACTCCCTCTGTTTGTGAGAAACCTCTGGCTATATATATTGTTTTGTATTTCTTGACACTTTCATCAGTTGCATGCTTGATCATATAGATCCACTTAGAAGTTACCACAAACTTCCTTTTTTGGTTCCTGGATAATATCTTATGCATCATTATTTAAGATATACTGGTAATATTTTGTTATGGCATCTTGCCATACCTTTTCTTATGTTTCTTCTCTAAGACAAGGAAGCTCAAAATCAATAAGTTGGCTCATGACTGAAGGATAGCTTGAAAATTTCTTTTGATTTCTCAGAATGTGCCTTGATAGGCTTGTATGTTTCTCTGACTCTTGCAGAGTGAGTCTAGGTAGGCCTTTTATTCCTTACTACAATATCTTTGAACATATCAACTGGAGAAACTAGATCAACTGGAATAATATCTATCTCCCTTTGGACTACTGAAGGGGGAGAAGGTATTGTCTCATTGTCAATCTCCATCTGAGATTTTTTGGATCTTTTGAAAGGATTTCTTTCTTACAGGGACATCGTTTATGTTTTTTCTAGTATGATGAACAAATATGGTTTGGACTCCCGTACCAGGGATAATGGTCCAAATATTTGAGATCTCCCTATTTGTAGTCATGTCCTTTTAGAGGAAGTACTTATCCTCTCTCTTCTCTTCATTCTTTTGAGGTGGATATGGATCAATGTCAGCGATGGAGTCATATTGTCTTCCCTTCTTCCTAGTTGGACAATTCCTTGCAATGTGTCCATACTTTTCACATATGAAGCACTGAATTTCTAAGGCATATTTTCTTTTATATCCTGAATTGGATGAAGACTTTTCACCTTTAAATGTTTTCCTAAAATTTGTTTTGAATTTTCCTCCCTTTTTTGTATGAAGTGCAAGAGCATGATTTTCTTCTGAGGAATCTTCCACTCCTCTATTTCTAAGTCTAAGTTCTTCTTGAGTGAAATCTGTCCATAGGCACTCAAAGGTTGGTAGATATTCTCTTCCACTGATACTCTAAATGAAGGGCTCCCATGATTTTGGAATATTCTGGAGAGTGGTTAAGACAAGTTCTCTATTAGACATGATTTCCCCAATGGTCTTTAGTTGTTCTTTAATCTTTGACAACTTCATAAAGAAGAGTGAAATTGTTTCATCCTTTTTCATCTTGGTACTTTGAAGTTGGATCTTTAAGTTAAGAGCTCTGAGAGTGTTGTCACTTTTAAACATTCCTCTTAATTTTTTATACATATCATATGTTGTCTTCATATTTGCAATACGGGGTAAGAGGTGATCTCTTACTGAGTAGATGATTATTTTTCTTGCTTTGACATCTTCTTCTTTTCTTATCTTCTTTTCTATATCGGTAGTTGTGTCTAGTAGAGTTTTAGTTGTTATATCCAAGAGATCATCTTCTTCAAGAGTGACCAGAAGCTTTGATTTCCAAGGGCTGAAGTTGCTTGCTCCATCAAGCTTATCTTCTACTAATGTGTTGTTCTACATTTTTTCTGTTTCTTCGAACACTTGCCGACTGGATTTTGAAAACCTAATGATTAGGTTGAATTAGAAACCTTGGATTAATTGGACTTATGAATTCCAATAATCAATTTGGTAGTATTACTGAGATGCTTGTTGATTCAAGAAAACTTTTCTTCAGAAACCCTAGAATTAATATGTTGTAGGAATTTTCGGTACCCTTGAAACCCTCGGTCCAAAAATCAAAATTTCTCAGAATTTCATTTTGAGAGATTTTGGAGATGTGTTGGAAGAGGTTGTACTCTTCTGTGCCAAAATTACCCCCAGCATCCAATTATTAAGGGATGAATCACCACTAAGAAGGAGGTCATATGATTTTCTGGAAACCCTAGGAGGGTCGTACGGTTCTGCAGAAGAGGAGAGATGGCTGATAAAAGCTTGTAGCTTGTGAAATGTGTTCTTCAATACCTATTCTCTGATACCATGTTGATTTTTCATAAGCTAGGTTAAGCATGAAGTTTATTCCATTTTAGCATTTCACTTAACCATAAACAATAATGTTGCAGCAACTAAGATCACAAGAATAAACACCATGCACAAGAACACAAGAAGTGTCCTGGGAAACCCTTTTCAACAAGGGAAGAAAACCAAACCAAATCCTTTGCTATAATCTTCAAGAGAAAGACATTCACCACCAAGAAATACCTAGCACACAAGAGGGTGCTTAAGCCCTAGAAGACTAGCGCCCAAGAGAGGTGTGCACCTTTTACCAAGTAGATGTATTTGTTGTAATTTACAAACACACAAGTATGATATGATTCCACAAAGGGGAATCATCCCTTACTTATATTAGACTTGTCCAATCAACAAAGGAATCTATTGGCTCAACAGGGTCGACCTCTCTAAGTCACTTTATTATTATTATTATTATTATTATTATTATTATTATTATTAACAATATTAATTATCTTTTGCATTTATTATTAATCACATTAAGGTGGGGCCGACCTGTACCCTTTACATAACAATTAGGGTTACAGGTAGGTATGACTCTTGAACAACACATAGCAAAGGATTTGATACACCCACTAGTGCTCATCCACTAGGGGCACATCCATAGGGATGTCATAGCTCTGGCTCACTACATTACACAAAAGAACCAGATCTACACATGTTCACCTGTGCTCATCCACAGGCACGTCCACTCTACATATATTCTTTCCCACTGCCTCACATAGGAGAATCATCTAGAGTTTTCTCATCAACTCTATTGCTCAGAGGAGGCTAACACATCATCTTCATTTATGTTCACATGACGATCCACCCAACACTTTTGGATTTCACACGTTCACCTTGTGTTCAGCCACAGGCACGTCCAACTCATCAGATCGCCTTTCCCACTGGATAATCATCTAGAGTTCTTATCAATATATGAATGGAGGAGGTCATCTCTACGTTCCTAGATATGTATCAGGCAAAAACCATGTACCCTTCTTAGGGGATTTCTCTCAAGTTTGTAAGCTAAGAGAAAGACGTTGCATAGTTGCAATGATCCACACCTCACAGGTTTGTAAGTTGGAGAATGTTTCACATAGTTTCATTCATCAACAAGACCAAGGTGAAAATCCTAAGGAAATACTAATTTTCAACTGCAAAGATAATGGAATCAAAATAGGTGCTCTATTCAAGGGGGAAACAATGACAAACTCTGACACACTTCCTATATGTTCCAAAATATCAAGTAGAATAGGACTTAAAAAAAAACCTCAATAGTTCTTCCTTCCACTTATTTATCCCCTATTCCATGCACATCCCTATAAACCTCCTCCATTATATGCATATATGTAGCCTTCCTCGCTATGACATCACAAGATCATATATATCCCCTTATCCAAGGCTCCTTAGGTAGTCAAATAATACTACTTACTAGGTTGACAACCTCACACTTCAAGTCTCAAGTAATAAATTACACACTCATATCAAGATCAATTATAATTAAGAATAACTCATTCATTATCACCATACCAACCAACCAAAAAAGTTAATGAATGCATGTCATGCCTTTAGATATTGTATGCATAAAATATAATTTATTTTCACAACAATCTATTAATTCAATGATTAATAACCCTATTTTAGCAATTAATTCAATAATGTAATCATACTAGTGTATGTGCACTAGGAATGTTTACATAGTGAGTGTACACACACCTCACATGTGTACTAACAACAATGAGCAATCAATGCTTCCAATGCATAGTTCCTTTTTGTCCACAATCACACAAGAATTTAAATAATCAAAGAATGCACTATCTCTAAGGTACTAGATATAATATAATATGCAAAAATAGGAATATTCAATAGATATCAATGGAACAACAAAATATGAGAAGAACAACACAAAATATAATACCTTTATTCAAAGAAAACAATTTCCACTTGCCTCTTCGAGGGGGAAACCTCCAGTAAAGCAGATCTCTATTACAATAATTCTCAAGACAAGATTTGTCATGCCTTATACTCTTATTTATATTCATTCTATCTTCTAAAGAACATTCTAGAGGAAGATATTTGTATAAGTGAAAGATTCTATTAGATATTCTTACATTGACTTCTTCACATTTATTAAATAAGCCTTACTAACTAATGTCAGTGTTTATTACATGGAAAATATATTTAGGCCTTATTAACTAATGTCGGGCTTTATTACATCAAAAATATATTATTCTATCTACATGAGGGGTTAGGTCCCTAACATGCCCTCCCCTTGAAAAGGAGCCTTTTCCTCAATCTTAAGATGAGGAAATTGTTACATAATGGTAATTGGTTCCCAAGTGGCATCTTCTAGAGGAGTATCCTTCTAGTGAACCAAAACAACCTTGATGGTGCGCTGACAGATATGACACTCTCTCTAGTCTAATGCAGCTTGTGGCTGCAACCAAATGGAACCTTATTCATCCAAATCTAGTAGGTTGGTCTGGGTGTGGCATTTTTTGCCAATCACTTTCTTCAGGAATGAGACATGAAAAACATGATGTAGCTTGGAGTGACTGGGAAAAGCTAACTGATAGGCCACTGACCCCACGTTTTTTATAATAGTAAAAGGACCATAAAATTTTGGTGCAAGTTTCTAACACTATTGGGCTTTGAGTGAAGTCTTCTTGTATGGTTGGAGGTGGAGAAAAACTTGATCCCCTTTAGCAAATTGACGTTCAAAACGACCCCGATCTTCTTGTTGTTTCATGCGATTTTGATCTATTACCAATTTTTTTTTTAGAATACGGAGAATGTTCATGTGGATGGTAAGATTCTGGTCAACCTCCTGAACCTTGGAGACACCTGACATGTACGGGAGAATTGATGGTGGATTTTTTTTCTATACTGCTTCAAAAGGAGTTGTGTGAGTGGAAGTATGATAAGAGGTGTTGTACCACCATTCAACTAGGACTAGCCATTGAACCCACTGATGTTGTCTATTAGATGCAAAACAACTCAAATATGCTTCCAAACACTTGTTGACCACTTTCATTTGGCCATCAATATGGGATGATAAGTTGTGTTGAGATGCAATTGAGTTCCCTGGAGCCTGAATAGTTCTTGCCATAAATTATTGGTAAAAGTGGGATCATGGTTAGAAACAATAGAATGAGGCATGCCATGGAGTTTGAAAATATTATCCATTAAAAATTGATCCACTATGGATGTTGTGAACGGGTGTTAAAGAGCACATAAATGAGCATATTTGGAAAGATGATCCACTCTCACCATGATGACTGACTTATTTCCTAATTTGGGTAAGCCAACAATGAAATCCATGGAAATATTTATCCAAATAGTAGGTGGAAGAGGAAGTGGTTGGAGTTTACCAGGAGGTTTGACAGTGTCACCCTTATTTCATTAACACATATCACATTCGAACACAAAGGTGCATATGTCATGTTTCATATCGTCCCAGAAGAAAGATCGTTTTACCCATTCATAAGTTTTGGTAAAACCTGAATGGCTTGCTGCAGGTGAAGTGTGAAACTCAGATAGCACCTTGGGTTTAAGGGTCGACTATTTCCTTAAATACAAGTGACATTTATAGAGAAACTCTTCATTGTGTCAAGAGTACCCTTGAGCAACTTGTAGATCATGTTGAAATTTTTGGATTAGGCTACAAATTTTGGGGTATTGAAACCATTCCTATCGAACAACCTAAAGCCACTCTTCTACAATGAATGAGAGGGAAAAGAGGAACCCTTCATATTCATATTTCCTTGAAAGAGAATCAACCACCATATTTTCTTTTCCCTTCTTGTAAACAATCTCATAATCATATACAAACAACTTGGTCACCCATTTATGTTGCTACGTGGATGAAATTTGTTGTTCCAGGAAGTACTTGAGGATTTTATGATCCATTTTAATTTGGAAGCATTGTCCCATTAGATAAGGGTGCCATGATCCACTACATGAAAAATATCTAATATTTCCTTTTCATAAATCGATTGGCCCAAATGTCGATCCAACAATTGTTTGCTAGTGAAATCCAAAGGTCATCCATATTACATGAGGACTACCTCGATTCCTCTCCCAGATGCATCACATTATAGAACAAA
Source organism: Picea engelmannii (assembly GCA_009831015.1). Lineage (NCBI taxonomy): Eukaryota > Viridiplantae > Streptophyta > Pinopsida > Pinales > Pinaceae > Picea > Picea engelmannii. The sequence continues at coordinate 121,167 of ML812576.1, forward strand.
AGTCTTGGTGAATTCAAGTAGGACCAGTACAAGAGTAATCCACATAGATTCTTTCAAGGCTTAGAAGGATTGCTTAGCTGCTAGAGTCCAACTTAAATCATTCTTTTAAGGAGAGTTGTGAGAGGAGCCACAATTTTTCCATAATTTTGAACAACCTTGTGATAATAGCTCGTTAAACCCAGGAAACCATGCATACTTTTAAGAGTTTTAGGGCGAGGCCAATTCTGCATAGCTTCAATTTTCTTGGGATCCACCCTTATACCATCTTTACCAACAATATGACCTAGGTATTCAACTTCATAGGTGCCAAAAGAACATTTAGAATGTTTGAGGGAAAGTTGTTGCTTGGAGAGGAGATGGAGAACTTGATCTACATGGGTGAGATGGGATGGCTAGGTTTTACTATAGATGAGTATATCATCAAAGAAAACTAACACAAAGTGATGAAGGAAAGGGAGAAAGACATGATTCATGAGACTTTGAAAAGTGGAAGGGGAATTACAAAGACCGAAGGGCATGAGCAAGAACTCATAGTGGACCTCATGAGTGTGAAATGTAGTCTCAGGGATGTCTTCCTCTTTCATACATATCAGTGTTAGCCCGAATGTAGTTCAAGTTTTGTAAAGTATTGAGCCCCACCGAGTTGATCCAGAAGGTCATCTATGACAAGAATGGGAAATTGGTCCTTGATGGTAATCTTTTTAAGGGCACGAAAATCAGGACACATGCGCCAAGTGCCTTCCTTATTGAGGATCATGAAAAGAGGGGAAGAATAGGGGTTGGTCTTGGGACGGATAACACTCGCTTATAACAATTCTTGGACAATTTTCTCAATTTCATTTCTTTTGAGAAAAGGGATGATGATAAGGGTGAACATTGGGAGGAAGAATACCTAAGATTAAAGGAATGGAATGGTCATGGTCTTTGCGGGAGGGGATAAGGCCCTGGGTAGTTTGGAAAACAGTGGGATGGTGGGAAAGGATCGCTTGAAGGCTGGGGTATACCAGGGGTGTCTCAACTACTTGAATGGAATGGATTTGGGAAATGATGCCATAATGACCCTTTTTAAGTAACTTTTCCATGCGGTGGGAACTGATGATCTCCGAAGACCCTGTTGTAATGCCTTGGAATTTATATTGTTGTCCTTCATGTTGGAATTACATGGTTAATTCCTTAAAATACATGGTGATGGGGCCAAGAGTGCGTAACCATTCATCACCAAGCACAATGTCACAACCACCCATGTCAATAGAAAACATGCAAGATTTCAGGTTATACTGACCAATTTGTAGGCACACATTTTCACAACACCCCCCACATTTCATGAAACCACCATGAGCAATCATGATTTGGAAATTGTTGACAACACAGATATAACAATTGACTTATTGAGAAAGGTGACAATGAATGAAATTATAAGTTTTCCACTGTCAACTAGGATGATGACTTTCCTATGCTTAATTTAACCAATCAATTTGAGGGTTTGGGGAGTAGAAAAACCAGTGAGAGCATTCAATGAAATCAATGGTTCAACTTCAGGAGAATCAGAGGATTATGTAGGATCATCTGTTTTGGGTAGATCAACTTCAGGTGAAACCTCAACCTCTTCATCAGAAACATCCTCGAAAATGGCCATAAAAGTTTTTGTTCTTTACACTTATTCTTGAGAAATTACTTATCATCACAATTGTAGAAAAGACCCTTGAGTTAGCATTCAACCATTTCTACCTGTGTTAATTTTTGGACCTTGAGAGGAGGGGCCTCAGGAGTAGGGGTGGTGGGTTTAGGGTGGCGAACAAAAATGGTCTTTTTTCTCTGGGCCAATATGGCCTATTGTGTCTCCTTGACACCCTTAGATGCTTACAACCAAGTCTGGGGGCGATCCATGTTGAATTGGGCCCAAATTTCATCCTTGAGCCATTGATAAAGCATTCATGGAAGAATAAATATGTCATGCCCTCCATTCGAAAATCTAAGTACTGAAGGGAATCGATAAGATATTCCATTGTGCCAGACTATTTCAACTTGGTCAGTTGTCCTAAATGGTGGGTATTGGTGTCAAAGAATTCATACAACTTAACAACAAATTGTGTGCAAGTGTGCATTTCAGCGTCATTGTCATCATTTCCATTGTTGTGGATCCAAATAGAGAATGTCATAACGAAGCTTGTTCAACTCATCAGTAATGAAATGGAGTGATAAATAGTGTTCCATCTGAGTAACCCAGGCTTGTGGATCTGAGCCATCAAATTTTTTCACCTCGACTTTGGGAACATGGGGGTCATGAGGTAGGGAGTTGGAATGAGAGTGTACATGTTGGTTGGATTCAACACCTTCAGTATAGATAGGCGGGTTAGAGTGGTAAGGGCCTTGAAATTTGTTCATGAATTGTTGGAGAGTGGAATTGACTTCAACAATTTGGATACTGAGTTGTTCTTAGATGTGTTCCATTTTGGCATGAATGACATGAATGTCATTATTCACTTTGGCCTTGTTATCCCCTATCCAAGGGATAAATAAGGAAATTATGTCTTGAGTCCCACAGGTCCTATACATGGAGTAACGAGAGCCATATGACTTGAGCTTGGCCCTGGAGGGACCATCTTTTCTTTAGTGCCTCCTATCTATCAGTAGCAACAACATCCACCCCATCGACCTGGTTTTGAAGTAGTAGTGGGTCTTCCTCCATGAGGTAATGAGTCTGGGTATCATGGTATGTGTCACTATAATTCTCAAAACATTTGAATATGTGTATTAAATGCTCTTGTGTTTCATGACGTTTTCTTGGAAATTATTCTCTTTAACTTGTCCATACCTGGTGGGATGACAGAGTGCCCTAGTAAGTTGGTTCCCTTAAGGGTGATTTTCCACTGGGTGGGTCTATGAAAGGTCATTGTCCATTCCTTCCATACTTACCACTTTTCATCATTATCCCTCTCATCTTTCCCCTACAATGGTTCGGACACTGGGTTTTCCAAGATAGTAAGTATTGTACCTTGCCTTTTGGGAAGAAGGGGATAAATGCCCAAAGGGTAAAAGTAGATGGAAAAAGTTAAAAGAAAAAATTAAACCTTGAGATTCTTCACCCAAGGATTCCCAAGAAAGAAATAAAAGGCTTCTTAGAAAGAAAATGGGACCCATAAAATAAAATAAACTCAAGACTTAGTTGGCGGATAGGAGGTCTCATCACAATCCATCCTATTAGGTCCATGGGCATGTAGCGGTATGAAACTTCCATCCATATGGTCACCAAACCAGGGTAGTGGATCTTGGTGGCATAGCCAAGAGAAAGGGGGTCTCATTACGAGCCATCCTTCTCATTTCTATGAAATGCTTGTGGGTAACGCTATCACCACTGGTCACCACGCCATGACAGTGTCCTCCAACTATTCTCTTGAAAAGAAAAATCAATAAGACAAAAAGTAAAAGGAATTGAATGGGATAGGAAATAATGGCATCCATGACAAGGTGCATCTATCCCTCTACAGAGGAACCCACAAGTAAGACCTACATTTCCTTGTTATCCTTGAACCTCTTGCCCAAACATCCCCTACACCATCTCATACATTTACATGACCTAGATTGGTATTAACCTAGGAAACAACCCACACCTAAGGAGGATTAGCCCAATAAAACATCCTAAGACCCTCTCCAAACCTGTCTTGTCAAATAGCATAGCGTCTTTGATCATTTGTCTGGGTAAAGGTCGGTTTGATGCACATGTTTGGGTAACTTGATTATTAGATGTGATTGTCATTGATATGATAAATGTGACTTATGAGACCATGGAGAGAATACTTGTTGTCATTGCAGGACCATTCTTGGTGGACAGGTACATATGGGGAGATGCTTAGTTCATACCTCCATGGGAATAAAATCCCACCAGATGGATGTTCTGACCCCAGCCAGGGGCAGAGGGATACCAGAGGTTTGCACCAAAGAAAAAGGAGGGCATTCAACCAAAGGCACTTTGGCAGACCTGGACCTAGGGGGGTCTTTCCCTCCCACCATGATGTTGGCCCTTGAAGGCCCATGACATCATCATTTTGAGCCTTGACGTCATCCAATTAGGGTTTTGGCATGAGGATGACTTGGTTGGCATGTGTGGCAACTTCTGAGGAATTTTGAGGCCTAACGTTTCACTTTGGAGGCCTAGAGTTCCATGAAGGGGACTAAAGTCACCCTAGGAGGGCATGATGTCATCCCTAAAAGACAAAATTAGGGTTTTAAATGTTAATTTTATGTAAAACTGGTTTTTTGATGTAAATTGGTCATGTCGGCCTTTTTTGACCTAAATTGTAATTAAAGGTCATGATTATTGTATAAATAAGGGAACAAAATCTTATATTTTTCATCATATTTCACACACACAAGTGTGAAGTATGAAATTCGGCCTCTTTTAAGGCTTATTGGCTGAAATTAAGTGGTGCGCAACTCTTGGAGGAGGCTATTTTTGGTTTATTTTTACATTTTCATGGTGGAAGTCTTCAACTAGGGTTTGTGGCTAGATTATTCTTGATGAAGTAAAATTATGCAATCCTTCTTTATTTTTAATGGTTATGGTACATTTTCTTATTTATTTCTAAGATTATGAAATTGTTAGTTTGAAACCCTAGGAGAAAAGCACATGTTATTGTCCTTTTCTTTATAATTTTTCACCTACTTGATTTTGCTAAGAAACATATACTTTGAAGAACATATTAGAGCCCTACCTTAGTATCACTGTAGTAGCATTGCTTCATTAAGATTCATACATTTTATTTCAATTTTGATCTAAATAAGAAGGAAATCGCTAGCGCCCAGGGTTACCTACTTTCTATCATTTTTTCCTTCTAGGTTTTTAGATGTTGAGGCCTTAGGTTGCTAAAACCTCAATCATCTTCCCCTTCCTTTATTTCATCTATTATCATTTTTTGTTTCCCTCTAAGAATTTTCATTGCAAACTTTGACTCCATTTACCCTAAAAGGCACTAGTTCATACCTTTCAAGTTATTGATTGACCAAACAAACTCTTAAACCATCTACCTTAAGACTTTTACTAACTATTTCTAACTTTAGATTAGACTAACCTACTAAATAATTTGTTTTTGTTGCAAAATATTGTTACAACCATCTATAACAACAAAAAAGTTATCTTAAAATCAAGATCAAAATCTGATAATACATTGCCATCATTTCTTCTGACAATTACTATCATTTTGTCAAGTTTATGCTATCATTTCTTGTCATTTTTGAAGCATTATCGAGGCATAATTTTGTATCTGTTGCTAAATATGTATTGTTGTTATAAATACTTCTATTGCTTCATCTTTTATATCAGCTTGTTCATCTTATCAAAAGTCTATGGTTTTATAAAGCACTAACATCATATGGTACTTGCAAATAGCATATTTTCTTGTTGTCTTGTTCTGGGCGGGTACACTTAAATATTATTTTTCTTCATCTCCTTAAATCCTTGGAAATTTTGATCAGAGTGACCTGTGAGAGGGGTGGGACTTTCTTAATACTTTTACCTTAGCCTTCTTAAACCCCCAGGTCACTGGGGTCGTCTCGCTTAGGGTACTACTCCTAAATAGAAAGAGGTGTCTTATTAAGGTGACAACGATAGGACATTCTCCTTGTTACGCCAATTTGGTATCCACTTTCCTTTGTCTTTGGGAAAGTACAAATTGTGCGCTAACATTTTGGCACCATTGTTGGGGAAAACTAAGTCAATATTCCTCAACGACACTTTTTCGGTAAGGCTTTATCCAAATCCTTTACTTCACAAAGCTTACTTGGCGACTCCACTGAGGTTGATTCCCTCTTTTATCTTTGATGATCCCTAGAGGGATTATCTGGCGACTCCACTAATGAAAAATCCAACCACGGCTTCTCAATGGGACCTGGGAAATTTCAAACCCTTAGACATGAGTAAAATCTCGGGATACCCTCGAAAAATGCCCCCGAGGTATGAAAAATGGCTCCCTAGATTCACTGGTAGTGATGGGGTTAGATCCGAAAATCACATGGATGATTTTTGGGCTTTCTTTCAACTCTACCCTAGTAGTGATGATGCTGAGAATTTGGCAATGAAACTTCTCTCCACCACCCTTCATGGCACTACTATAGAATGATATAACGATCTCCCAAATTCCAACATCACATCTATGGACCAGCTAGAAGAAACCTTTCTCAAGAGATGGGGTATTAAATTGAAGGATATCCAAATGATACTAAAAATACTCGAGTACATAAGACAAACTAAGAATGAGACTGTCAAGGAATTCCAGGATAGGTTTGAAAATTTGTTATGGAAAATTCCTAGAAGTGATCATCCTGAAGACAAATACCTTGCTTACCTCTATACCAATGTGCTCTTAGTGCATTTAGGGTTTATCCTCAGTAAAAAGGGCCCAAAAACACTCCATAAATCTCATAACATGGCTATAGATATCGAGGTAAATAGCTCTTTGTTCAAGTAAGGACACCTCTTTACCCCAGATACTCTTAGTTTGGAGAGATTAGTTTCCCTTGAGACCTTTACTGGTCATTTCCAAGAAAAAGGGGAACAAGTCATCAATCGACAAGAGGTTGAGGAGAAGGTTCCTAATGAATCTTTCCAATCCCGTGAGGAACAACAAGAGATTACTCATTCTTCTGTCCAGGTTAATAAAGAAGTGGTTGAAGAGCGAGAGCCTGAAGATATCAAACACGATGATAAAGTATTGATGTGTGCTCCTTCCTCCAATCAAGCCATCCCAAATCCTATTTTTCCTACACAAAATGTAACAACCCTGGTTAAATAGATGCATAGGGATTATTAATTATAATTAATTTGATAATTTGACTGTCCTAATATGTTAGTTAAACAATAATTATTTCTTAATAATATTAACTAATTAATCATTTATTAATTACTTGTTCATATATGTCAATGATTAATTAATTAATTAATTGACTCATTAATTATTTGAGTAAATAATTAAAGGGGTTAATAATTTAATTTATTTTTGACTTACGTATGAAGGGGGGGAAAGAAACATTAAATGGAGGGGATAAGATAATAAATAAGGGGATAAGATAATAAATAAGGGGATAAGATAATAAAGAAGGGGATAAGGTAATAAAGGAGGGGGATAAGGAAATTAATGAGGGAGAGGAGAGTCGGTGAAGGGGAAGATATGATGGGGAAAGAGTCCTACGGGAAGGCATCATGAGAAGAGGGGGAAGGAAGAATTACAGGAGAGGAGAGACTGTAGTTCTGGTTTGGGATTTTCTGGTTTTGTTGTTGGGTTCTGCAGTTTTTGGTGAACCATTGCACAAGGCA
>ML812576.1:139790-169685 GCA_009831015.1 Picea engelmannii
CATAAACTTAACACATAAGTTTATTTTGCATATTTATACACATGAAGCAAGGTCCTGTTAAAGTTTATTTTAATGAAGTAGGGGTGCTTGCATAGCATAACAAGTCAGCCTTCTATTTTCAGATCAGAAGGGGGGGGAAGAAACATTAAATGGAGGGGATAAGATAATAAATAAGGGGATAAGGTAATAAAGGAGGGGGATAAGGAAATTAATGAGGGGGAGGAGAGTTGGTGAATGGGAATATATGACGGGGAAAGAGTCCTACGGGAAGGCATCATGAGAATAGGGGGAAGGAAGAATTACGGGAGAGGAGAGACTGTAGTTCTGGTTTGGGATTTTCTGGTTCTGTTGTTGGGTTCTGCAGTTTTTGGTGAACCATTACAGGGGGCACCAGGTTGCTGGGGTTTTTGGGCACGGGGGTCAGGATTCATTTCGGTTTCCTGGAGCTAGGGAGCTAGACAGGCTGATCCTAGCTGGCTGGGTGGTTAGTCGGTTTGGGCAGATTTGGTCAGTGCAACAGGCTAGGCAAGGTAGTAGGGAAAGGACAACCATATCGGCGGGAATTAGCATCAGAAGCAGGTATTTTATTTATGACTTGTTGAGTTATTTTCATGCTGTAGATAAATGTTAAATTCTGCTGAAATATTATATGCTTATTTGAAGCTCAATGAATTATTTACGCACTCAAAGAAATTCTATGTTTGAAATTAAAATTCTATGTTAGAAATGTTACGTGTAGTTGTATGGATTTTTTTAGGCTTGTTTATTTTTATTTTTGGTCCTTACACAAAAAGAAGAGGATGAGATTAGTCACTTTCCTTTTCAGGTTTTTTATAATGCCTTATTCTATGATTCATAGAGTGAAGGAGAAATTGAATCCTTGGGCAAGATAGATCCTTCTTGTTGTAAAGTTGAATATGTAGAGGCAAATCATGAGGACAAGAAAATGATACCCACTCTTCCATTTGATGAAGTTATCCAAATCCTTGAAGCTCCTGCATAGGAAGAAGTAAACACAATAAGTTGTTTCCCTTTCCAAGATTTTGATGATGCTTTATTTTATGATTTGGAAAGTGAAGAAGTTTTAAAGGAGCCCTTGGATGTTCTGATCTCTTCATGTTATGATAAAGTTGATGACTATGTTGATAATATTGATGAATTCATACATGTCAAAAACTGTAAATGGGATGTGATTGGATATGATGGGAATCCCATTTACGACATTGAGGGCCATTTCCAAAAGTTTCCTTTACAACTACCATATGAGGTTACTAATATTTTTGACATTTGGCAACAAGGAGATAATATGATTACAAACTTTTTTCAGACACCCAAGGATGACCTAGTGCCATGTTCTCCTAATGATTTTCGGTCATACCTTGAGGATTTTGACAAATATTCCTTTGAGCACTTGGATTTATTCCATGAAGAATATTATCAACCATTGTTGTGATCGGATATTGCTAAAGGTGAGGACATTGCTTTCCTAGAGAAGGATCATTATGATAATGTATTCCATCTCCCTTTGACTATTTTATCTCGCTATGTCACTAAAGGTGTAGTTGGAAAGCATGCCCTTTTTCTTAAGTTTTATCTGAGGCAAAGCTTACTTTTAGAATTCAAGGGTAGGTTGAATACCTCAAGCAAAAGTTTGTTATCTCAATATTCCAGCCTTCCCTTGAGAAATTGTCAATCATCCCCTAGGTTCTTGCTAGTTCCCTCCCAGACATCAGATTGTGAAGACATCCAAGGTAGCCAACCTTCATATTATCTAATTCAGTCTATTGAACCTTTGATGTTTCATGATCCCTTTCTGAGATGAATTCATCACATTCCCAAAGTTTTGAATTGGCATGATTTTGTCCCTCCCTCCCACCTCCATGAGCTAGACTTTAAAATTTTCGATGATACAATACATTTTCTAACTCATGTTATTTTTCTGTTGGGCTTATAATTGTTTTGGTTTATGATGAAGTAAAGATGAAGGTATTATGAGACATTGCTAAGATGGTTTCACTGGATATTTGACTACACCTAGGATTCAACTAACAGGTAAGTAGAAGTAGGTAGGCATTAGCATTCATTGTATATACCATCTGCATATCATGATAGAGTAGTGTAGTTGTATTTCCATCTGTATATATAATTTATTTCATTTCATTGTATCATATTTGAGCCAGGGGTGATATCACCGCCCCAAACAATTATTAATCACTTTTGTTGAGATCTAGCACATCACAGGTCATTCCAGAGATGTTGAGGTTCTCATGCGCTCTATGGTGAGCACATGTCCCTGAGTTGGAGATAGATGTTATCCCCTATCCTAAGGATAACTAATAAAATTATGTCTCGAGACCCACAGGTCCTAGACATGGAGTACCAAGAGCCATATGACTTGAGCTTTTCCCTGGAGAGCCCATCTTTTCTTCAGCGCCTCCTATCTATCATCAACAGTAGCATCCATCCCATCGGTCGAGTTTCGAGTAGAAGTGGGTCTTGCTCCATGAGGTAATGAGTTTGGGTATCATGGTATGTGTCACTATGATTCTCAAAACATTTGAATATGTGCATTGAATTCTCTTTTGTTTCATGACATTTGCTTGGAAATTATTCTCTTTAACTTGTCCACACTTGGGGGGGATGACAAAGTTCCATAGTAATTTGGTTCCCTTAGGGATGAGTTTCCACTGGGTGGGTATATGAAAGGTCATCGACCATTCCTTCCATACTTACCACTTTTCATCATTATCCCTCTCATCTTTCCCCTGCATTGGTTTGGGCATTGGGTTTGCCAAGTTAGTAAGGGTTGTACCTTTCCTTGTGGGAAGAAGGGTATAAAGGCCTAGAGGGTAAAAGTAGATGGAAAAATTTTAAATCCAAAATGAAACCTTGAGATGCTTCACCCAAGGATTCCCAAGAAAGTAATAAAAGGCTTCTCAGCAAGAAAAGGGGACCCATAAAATAAAATAAAACTCAAGACCTACTTGGCAGATAGGAGGTCTCATTACAATCCATATTATTAGGTCCATGGGCATGCAGTGGTATGACACTTCCATCCATCTGGTCACCGAACCAAGGTAGTGGCTCTTGGTGGCATTGCCAAGAGAAAGGGGATCTCATCACGAGCCAACCTTCTCATTTATGTGAAATTCTTGTGGGTAATGTTGTCACCACTGGTCACCACGCCAGGACAATGTCCTCCAACTATTCTCTTGAAAACAAAAACAAATAAGACAAAGAGTAAAAGGCATTGAATGGGCTAGGAAATAATGTCATCCATGACAAGGTGAATCTCTCCCTCTATAGAGGCACCCACAGGTAAGACCTACATTTCCCTGTTATCACTGCACCCCTTGCCCAAACATTACTACACCATCTCATGCATTTTCATGACCTATATTGGTCTTCACCTGGGAAACACCCCACACCAGAGGAGGATTATCCCAATAGGACATCCTGAGAACCTCTCCAAACCTGGCTTGCCAAATAGCATAACGTCTTTGAGCATTTTTCTAGGTAAAGGTGGGTTTGATGCACATGTTTAGGTAACTTGATTATTAGATGTGATTGACATTGCTATGATCCCTGTGACTCATGAGCCCATGGAGGGCGTACTTTTTGTTGTTGCAAGACCATGCCCAACGTACAACTACATATGGGGAGATGATTAGTTCGAACCTCCATGGGGCTAAAATCCCACCAAATGGATGTTGTGACCCCAGCCAAGGGTGGAGGGATACCAGAGGTTTGCACCAAAGAAAAAGGATGATGTTGCCCCAAAGGCACTTTGGCAGGCCTAGACCTAGGGGTTCTTTCCCTCCCACTATGACGTTGAACCTTGAAGGCCCATGACTTCATCATTTTGAGCCTTGACATCATCTGGTTAGGGTTTTAGCATGAGGAAGGATTGGTTGGCACGTGTGGCAACTTTTGAGGCCTAATGTTTCACTTTGGAGGCCTAGCTTTCCATGAAGAGTCCTAACGTCACCCTAGGAGGGGCATGATGTCATCCCTAAAAGACAAAATTAGAGTTTTAATTGTTAATTTTATGCAAAACTGGATTTTTGATGTAAACTGGCCATGTCGGCCTTTTTTTACCTAAATTGTAATTAAAGGTCATTATTATTGTATAAATAAGGGGAAAATATCTTATATTTTTCATCATATTTCATACACACAAGTGTGAGGTCTGAAATCCGACCTCTTTTAAGGCTTATTAGCTTAAATTAAGTCGTGTGCAACTCTTGGAGGAGGTTATTTTTGGTGTATTTTTGCATTTTCATGGTGGAAAGTCTTCAACTAGGGTTTGTGTCTAGATAATTCTTGATGAAGTAAGTAAAATTATGCAATCCTTCTTGATTTTGCTAAGAAACATCTACTTTGAAGAATATATTAGATCCCTACCTTTGTATCACTCTAGTAGCATTGCTTCATTAAGCTTCATACATTTCATTTCAAGTTTGATCTAAAGAGGAAGGAAATCGATAGGGCCTAGGGTTACATACTTTCTAGCATTCTTTCCGTCTAGGGTTTTAGCTGTTGAGGCCTTAGGTTACTAACACCTCAATCACCCCTTCCTTTATTTCATCTATTATCATTTTTTGTTTCCCTCTAAGAATTGTCACTAAAAACTTTGACTCCATTTACCCTAAAAGGCACTAGTTCATACCTTGCAAGTGATTGATTGACCAAAAAAACTCTTAAACCATCTACCTTAAGACTTTTACTAACTATTTCTAACTTTAGATTAGACTAACCTACTAACTAATTTGTTGTTTTTGAAAAATATTTCTACAGCCATCTATAACAATAGAAAATTCATCTTAAAAGAAAGATCAAAAGTTGATAATACATTGTCATCATTGCTTCTGAAAATTACTATCATTTTTTCAAGTTTATGCTATCATTTCTTTCATTTTTTAAGCAATATTGAGGCATATTTGTGTAGTTGTTGCTAAATATGTATCGTTGTTATAAATACTTCTATTTCTTCATCTTTTATGTCAGCTTGTTCATTTTATCAAAAGTCTATGGTTTTATGAAGCACTATCATATGGTACTTACAAATAACATATTTTCTTGTTGTCTTCTTCTGGGCAGGTACACTTAAATATCATTTTTCTTCATTGAAGACTATCCAGGTCCTATCAAGCTACCAACTAGGTCTATCTTTGACCTCAAGTTGGCTCTAAGTTTCAACTGTCTAACAATGGTTTGTTGTTGTTTTATGACAACAAATTTTTTTGTGACTTCTTCGTTGATTTGTTAAGGTTACATAGGCAATTTAGGTGCTCTAGAATGTAGTTTTAGTCACCAAAGGTTAGCACATGCATACCAAAGTATATGTAACACACCTAGAGATATTTAATGCTGAAAATATTGTAGTTTTAAACTCTAACATACATAAAAATGAACACAAGTATTTTTGGTCAACATGACCCTGGATAAATCCCCCCCCCCCCCCCCCGNCCCCCCCCCCCCCCCTGGGGAAAACTAGTTTGGAATATAAGTGTATATATAGGGAGAATGGAAGGTGGAATACAACAATTACAATATATAGAAGAACTTGATACAATAGCAGCTTGATCCAAGATGCAACACAAGTCCAACTGAAGCAAGAGTGTCCTAGGATGGTGCACCCTCCATAAATGATAACAAGACCATTGAACTGGAGATAAATGCCAACTAGAAGCTCTGAAGAAGAAACCCCTCCACAATACTCTGATACTGATGAGTAGCCTCCCTCTGAAATATACCTCACTACAATCTGAGCTCTGAAAGTCCTCCCTGTTGATGATGCACCCTCGTCCAAGCAAGAACCTCCCACTAAATAAATGATGCCCTAAGCTTGATGGTTTCCTCCATGGATAGAAGCGCCCAAGCTAGCCTCAAAAAATTCTTGAAACCTCATGCTCGTGCTCTCTCTCAAACTCTACAAGTGAACAAATGAGTGAATGAGCTCCCCCTTTCCCTTTGTGCCCCTATTGAAACTCCATAAGGAAACCTAAAAGATAGATCGTTGAGATCATCCCATATCAAGTCTAATCAAAGGTTGAGATCATCCCATAATAATCTCACTCTCAACCCCACTTTGGTTTAAGTTCCCTAAGTTCACTTTATGTCTCCTAATTCACCCACAAAGTGAATTAATAGTCATTTTAGGCATAAATGACCAAATTTCACTTTTGACTTAAATCTCCTAAGTCGAAGTACATAGTACACATAGTACTCAGCATTAGACATAGTACTTCCCACATGTGTTTAGGATCTCACAAACACATGGGGAACACTTCCCAAGGTACATAATCTCAACACTCCCTCTTACCAAGGAAAGTGTTTCTCACCAAGCCCATCTTGTCTCTGAAGTAGACATGTTTTCCCCTTGGCAGGTCCTTGGTGAGGATGTCTGCAATCTGCTCGTCAGACGATATATACTATAACTACACTACCCCTCTCTGAACCCAATATCTGATGAAGTGATATATGATCTCAATGTGCTTTGACCGGTCATGGAAAATTGGATTCTCAGAGAGTTTGATACAACTTTGATTATCGCAGTGTATGATGGTCGGTGGCAACTCCTGAACAAATAATCCTACCAGCATCTTACGAAGCCAAATGGCCTCACAACTCGCCCGACTAGTCGCCATGTACTCTACCTCAAAAAAAATCAAAGCAACTAACTTATGCTTATGACTTGACCAGGAAACAAGTCTTGACCCCAAACCAAAGCAGCACCCTGAGGTGCTTTTCCTATCAGTAGCACATCCTTCCCAGTCTGAGTTGGTGTAGCCAACCAAACTGAACCCATCACCTATGATATAGTCCAGGACAAAATCAATTGTACTAGAAATGTACATCAACACATATTTTTCCCCAATCCAATGAACACTCCTCGACTCTACCATATGTTGGTTGAGAGTGTTCACAGAAAAACAAAAATCTTTTTTAGCATTGACTGAATACATAAGTGAACCGATCAACTGCCTATAAATTGTATCATCTACCAACTAGGAATCTGAAGCATTAAGCTTCTTCCAGTTGGTAACCATGGATGTCTACATAAGTTTGCAATCCTCCATCTGAAATCTTCTTAGAATATCTGCAGCATACTTCCCCTGCCCAAGAAATATGTGTCCCTCCTCCTACCATACCTCCATATCCAGAAAATAGTGCATCAATCCAATGTCACTCATCTCAAACTCTGATACAAGTCCCAGGTTGCACTTAGCTATGACATCCTCGGCTTCTGTGATGATCAAGTCATCCACATAAAGAATGACAATGAGCATGTCCTCACCTCTAATGATGTAATAAAGGTTAGGATCAACGTTTCTCTTCTTGAAGCCCATCTGAAGAAAGTATGTGTCAATATGTGAATACCAATGTTGGGGAGATTTCTTCAGACCATAAAGTGCCTTTCTCAAAAGACACACGTGAGTCTCCCTCTCACTCACCTCAAACCCTTGTGGCTGCTCAATGTACACCTCCTCATCTATAAATCCATTTAGAAATGTGGTCTTCACATCCATCTGATGAATGCTCCAACCCATATTTGTCGCTATGGAAATAATACTCTTGATCGAGGTGTATCTCGCAACTGGTGTGAATGTCTCATCATAATCGACTCCCTCTATATGAGAGAAGCCTCGTGCCACAAAATAGGCCTTTTGTTTCTCTATGCTTCCATCTACAGCATACTTGGTTTTGTACAACCACCTGGAAGTCACAATTGAATTCCCCACTGGCCTCGAAACCACCTCCCAATCATCGTTGTGCACAATGGAGTCATACTCCTCTACCATGGCCTCTCTCCAAATATTTTGGTCTACTTCCTGTGCAAATGTATGTGGCTCCCCCATGTTCTCCCTAGCCTCCTTCAGGGTCTCTTGAAACCATCTAGGTATCCTCTTCCTTGAAGTGGTTAATGGATAATTAAGGTCTCTCTGCCCAAGAGTAAAAACCTCAGGGCTAGTCTCAACACTCTGAGATCCTAAATCCTCTTCCCCCTCTGACTGAACACCCTATGACTGTGACCCTGAAGTTGTGCATGGTGACCCTGTCACCCCTGATACTGGCGTACCAAAAACTTGAGGTTGTGCTCCCTCTAAGACATCAATCAGTGTGCCTCTGCATCATCCTCCACACTGACTCTCAACTCAAGAGATCTCTGAAAATCCCTATCCTCCTCAAATCTAACATCTCTTCTCACAACCACTCTCCTAAGTGATGGAATGTAGATATGATAGTCTTTGGACACCTCTAAGTATCCATCTAGAATTCCCTGCTGGGTTGTGGGGTCTAGCTTTGTCCTCTTCTCTGAGGGGGCATGAGAAAAGGTCAATCACCCAAAGATCCTGATGTGCTCGACATCATACCTCCTACTAGTGAAGGCCTCCTCAGGAGTCATCTTCCCCAATATCCTGTGGGGGCTCATGTTCTACAGGTAAAAAGAAGTAGCACTCACCTCTGTCCATAATTAAAGATTCAAATTTTGATCATGCAACATGGATCTCGCTGCACTGGTGATAGCCCAGTTATTCCTCTCGGTAACCCCGTTCTATTGGGGGTTGTATGGTATGGTCATCTATATTTTGATTCCATGTTGGGCACAGAAGTCTATGAACTGTGTGGAGGATTTAATCTCCCCCATTATCTGACCACAAGACCTTGATCCTCTTTCCATATTGGTTCTCCACAAGAGCTCTAAACTCTTGGAACTGTTTGAATACCTCACTCTTGGTCTTCAGGAAATAGATCCAGGTCTTCCTTGAGTAGTCATCAATGAATGTGAGATATTACTCACAACCACTCAAGGACTTCCGAGACATGGGACCACACACATCTATGTGTACTAAATCCAGTATCACAATTGACCTGGTGTCACTGTTGGGGAACGAGGCCTTGGTAAACTTACTAAATGCACACCCTCTGCAAACATCCTGATGGTATGTACTAATCCATGGCACTCTGGTCACAACCTCTCTCGGTCCTTTGAGAGATCCATGATGTAGATGGACCATCCTACAATGCCATATCTCACATGTATGTTTTATGTTGTCATTTCTCACTGCCAATGCATGAAGAGGCTGAAAAGAAATTTGAACAGTTTACCATCCCTCACTCCAATCACTTTTCCTGAGTCAAGTGAGGACCCCTTAGGGTGAATGAATACCTCGGTCCCTCTGAAGGACACCTCAATACATTTATCCTGGAGGGTAAAAATTGAAATCAAATTCTTCTTCATCCCAGGGACATAGAGAACGTCCCTAAACGATATAGGTGGCATGCCATCTCTCTGAAAGGTAACTATGGCAATCCCAGCAACTCTAACCAAGGATTCATCTCTGAGGGAAATCTCCATCCTGACCTATGTGTCTCTGAGATCAGTCAAATTCTCTCTGACTCCAGTCATATGGCTCGAAGCCCCGCTATCAATATACCATATATTGGGTGTCATCTCAAGTGAAGTACAACATATGAGGAAAGAACGCTCTCTCTCGAACTAAGTATGAAACTCCGCCTCTTCTATTGTAGTTATGGTACCACCCTTATTCTTCTTCCTATTGGGACATTGTCCAACATAGTGCCCCAAATTCTTACAAACAAAGAACTCCACTTTGCTCATATCTCTCTTCTGACCACTACTTCTCTCTCATCCCTATGGTGGGGCCCCAAACTTGGGACCCTCTCGACCTCCATGGCCAGCCTTCTTCTTCCCCTTTGTCCAAAGAGCAAGATCCTCATCACCCTGAACTGACTGTTTTTGTTGTTGTCATCCAGAATCCTCTGCTACAAGTTTAGTCTCCTCCTCGACGAAGTCATCCCACATCCTCTCCCATGTGGGCATGGCCTCCCTGGAAACAATGCCATGAAAGAATGGACCCCATGGTTTTTTAAAGTTGTTTAAGGATGTCCTCACCATAGAATCTCGGTCCACCACCTCTCCAAGAGCTCCAATCTCATCTTTGATATGGGTGTATCTAACAAGGAAAGAATTCACTGACTCACTCTTGAGCATGCGAATGCCCCTGATTCGATCATGAAGAACCATCTTTCGGTTCTCATTAGAGCTCTGATAAATCTTACATAGAGATTCCCACATCTCAAATGCATAATATTTCTTAGTCAAGTGGGGAATTATATGATCCCACACTGCATCACATATGGTCCTTTTTTCCTTGTTGTTTCTCTTCTTGAACTATGCTAACAAGACGGGAGCACTAGCCGGGAGAACAGGAACAATTGCCTCAACTATATCCCATAGTTTGAGGTCCTTCAATACAAAGACAATCCTGACCTTCCAAGGTGACCAGTTTCTAGCCCCAGCTAGCCTATCCTCCACACGCATCTGATATGTTGACATCATTTCCAAAATGCACTCCAACTGATGCTCCAACTACAAAGGAACATTTCCTCACTCCTCTCAACACAAGTGTGAAAAGAGACAAGCTAACATCGACCTCACTCCTAGAAATATAGGTGTGAAAAGAGGTGAAAAATCAGCCTCACTCCTACCATGTAGGTGTGAAAACAAATTGACGAAAATATCAACAAACTACTCTACAACCCTCTACAAAATTCTGCCAACAAGCTACCACTAAACTTTGTCAATGGTTGTCCACAAAATCTTCCCAAAAGGTGTCTAAAACAACCCACTCATATGCTTTCCAAAACTACTCATAAATCATCCACCAAGGTATGATACCATGAATATTTTCTAGGTCCTATCAAGCTTCCAACTAGGTTTGTCTTTGACCTCAAAAGTTGGCTCTAAGTTTCAACTGTCTAACCATAGTTCCTTGTTGTTTTAGGACAACAAATTGTTCAGTGACTGCTTCGTTGATTTGTTACGGTTACATAGGTCATTTAAGTGCTCTAGCATGTAGTTTTAGTCACCAAAGGTTAGCACATGCATACCAAAATATATGTAACACACCTAGAGATCTTTATTGCTGAAAAACATTGTAGTTATAAACTCTAACATACATGAAAATGAAAAAAAGTATTTTTGGTCAACATGACCCTAGATAAAACCCCCTCGGGGAAAACCAGTTTGGAATATAAGTGTATATATAGGGAGAATGGAAGGTCGAATACAACAAGTACAATATATAGAAAAACCTGATACAATAGCAGCTTGATCCAAGCTGCAATACAAGTCCAACTGAAGCAAGAGAACCCTAGGATGGTGTGCCCTCCATAAATGCTAACAAGACCATTGAACTGGAGCTAAATTCCAACTAGAAGCTTTGAAGAAGAAACCCCTCCACAGTACTCTGACACTGATGAGTAGTCACCCTCTGAAACATACCTCACTTCAATATAGGCTCTAAAATTCCTCCCTCCTGATGATTCTCCCTCCTTACCAAGTGCGCCCTCCTCCAAGCAAGAACCTCCCCACTAAATAAATGAGGCCCTAAGCTTGTTGGTTGCCTCCATGGATAGAAGTGCCCAATCTATCCTCAAAAAATGCTTGAAACCTCATGCTCATGCTCTCTCTCAAACTCTTCAAGTGAACAAATGAGTGAATGAGCTCCTCCTTTCACTTTGTGCCCCTCTTGAACCTCCATAAGGAAACCTAAAAGATAGACCATTGAGATCATATCATATCAAGTCTAATCAAAGTTTGAGATCATCCCATAATAATCTGACTATCAAACCCACTTTGGGTTAAGTTCCCTAAGTTCACTTTATGTCTCCTAATTCACTCACAAAGTGAATTAATAGTCATTTTAGGCATAAATGACCAAATTTCACTTTTGACTTAAATCTCCTAAGTCAAAGTGAAATTAGACATAAAGTACAAGGCACAAAGTACATAGTAATTCCCACATGTGTTTAGGAGCTCACACACACATGGAGAACACTTCCCAAGGTACATAATCTCAACATTCATCTCCTTAAATCCCTTGGAACTTTTGATCAAAGTGACCTGTGAGAGGAGTGGGACTTTCTTAATACTTTTACCTTAGCCTTCTCAAACCCCCAGGTCCTTGGGGATGTCTCCCTTGGGGTACTACTCCTAAATAGAAAGAGGTGTCTTATTAAGGTGACAGTGATAAGACATTCTCCTTGTTACGCCAATTTGGTATCCACTTGCCTCTGGCTTTGGGCAAGTACAAATTGCGTGATAACAAGCCTAAAGGGTACTAAAGTCAGTGCTCAATTTTTGTTTGGTTTCTTCTTGGCTACTTGGAGTTGTGAGGGAATGAGGGGTGGGTCCTGTTATCCCCATTTCCTAGGGATAACTAAGAAGATAATGTCTTGAGGCCCTTAGGTTGCATACATGGAGTACCGAGAGACAGATGGTTGACAATTTCCACTTGCACAAATAGAGGCCCGCCTCCCCACCACATATCTCATATTCATCACGATGGTATCTGCCACATCATCTTGCTTCCAAAAGACATTGGGTCTTGCTCCATGAGGTAAAATTAAGGTATTATGGTGAGTGTCATTTCAATATTTGAGGAATTCGAGTGTGTTGCATTTAAATATGTTTGTTGGCACAGGGGTAGACCCAGGGTTCAATGCTACAACAACGCACCAACAAAACCCTAACTACTGGCTCTTTCGGAAACACTTGCAAAGCAGATGAAGTCTCACCCGAGGTAGACACAGGGGTGGTTGCAAGACTCATACGTCTGCAACCTTAGCTGGGACACAGATCTGTGATTCTAACACATAACAGAGAACTTAGCAATTAATATTCATCAATATTCAGTTCTTAGTAACAGCATAGACGTACCCTAATTACAGAGTATCGCAATATGCAACTAGATCCATCATCTAATAACACTTAACATAAAAGGAACATATTAGATCTAGCAGATTCAAGCACTAAGCACATCCATATAGGTCAGATCTAGCATTCATTCACATGATTAAGCACAAAGAAACATAATATATATCTAACATTCATCACATAGAAACACATCAATACATCGCACAAAGCAGAGAAACATAGCATGTACGTGGCTCACCCCCACCCTGGGGCTACATCCACCAACTCTTCTTCTATTTAGTGTCTTCAATCGGTTACAGCACACAGTCTCCAAAAACCCTTCTGCACACAGGACAGAAGATCTATGCAACTCGCTAGATCCTTCTTCCTTGCGTTGTAGCACAAAGCCTTCTATAATCTCTATAATAACTTGCACTTAGCTCTGTAACCCTTCTACAGTCATGCACAAAGCACTACTAGCACTTAGCTTACATCACATATATAGGTTATCGTCCTCTTACTTACTTCTCCTAGACATCTATTTATACATACAAAAGTGGGCCTAAGCGTGGTTGAACCCAYGGGTCGAYATCCCTTTCCCATTACATTGTCCCAAAACCCAAAAAGGGGCTCGAAAGTGGGTCGAGATCGCATGATCTCTGCTTCGTTTGGAGCTCCATCTTGGACAGAYTRTCGAAGTCCCAAAAATGGTCAAATATGACCAATTGTTCCTCAAAACTTGGTTAAGGGCCAAAAGGCCCCCAACACTCACTTGTGACTCGTCCCGAGTCACTCTAATCTGAGTAATTCCTATTTGAACGCATCGATCTTGGCTCRAGCTACTTCAATTTGTTGTAGTGCTACTGCTTCTTTCTCAATGAACTCCTRAATAAGTGCATCATAGACTAGTCCTTCAAGGTGTTGTTCTGTTGTACTCACAACCTGTTCAAGTTCTACTCCTTGGCTTTCAAGTTCAGTGAATAATTGGCATGCCTTTTCTTGCACTGGTTGAATTTGTTGAGAGACTTCCATTACTTTACTCTGGAGTGTGCGTACTTGATGTTGGTTCATGCGTTTCACTGGAAACCTCTTCATTCTCTCAACTGGTAACAAGGCCTTTAGTTGCACTTGTAACGTGTCTGCCTGTTGTTGTGTGTGTTGGAGCTGCGACTCTAACGCCTGTAATTCTGGATTTTCCGTGAGCATTTCATACGTCTGGGCGCTTCTCAAACTAAGCTTCTTGTATTCCAAGGAAAATTCTTTTAGTCGTACAACTGCACATCAGGCAGTGGCCTCTCTTAGATCTCTTATTTCTTGAGGTGTCTCAGGCACAGTGCGAAGTTCCAGGTCTGTGATGCACTGCTGAAGTTGATGGATCACTCCTTCCAGTTGTGTCACTTGTTGTGGAACTTGTTCTTCTATCTTGACTTTGATGATTTTCAGAGAGAGAAGCGCTCTGTGAACCCATTCATGTACTTCGAGTTGCTCTACGAGCAATTGTTCCCTGTCTTGTTGTAGCATTGCTTTCTCCTCCTCCCACTTTGCTTGAAGAGATAGTTTTTATTGTTATACATTACTGTGTTGTTCTAGCATATCTTTATGTGCCTGTGCCAAATCTTGGGTAGCTTTCACTGTCTCTTCCTGAGCTCGTCGAAGGAAAGCTTCAACTTTATTGGTGATCTGGTTCATTTGGGATGGCTCATCTCCTGGTTCTTCTGTTCCACTTGTCGAGGGTCCAATAGAAACTGTGTGGCTAGATTGTAGTGCATATTTCACTTCTCAAAGTTCACCCTTGATTCGATTGAATACCTCCTCCTGCTTCACTTCTTTCTTTTCCGTGATCTCCAATGAAGCATCATTCAATGCAGCGACTAAGAATTCGAAGTCGTCTGAGGTGAGGGTAGTCTTAAACGTAGCCCTGGTGGCTCTGGCATTATTTCAGGATGAAGGATTTGGTGAGGTAACCTTCCTTTTCTTATTTGGATCCTCTTCATCTCTAGGCAAAGTAACTTTGCCTTTGTTTTTCTCAAATTTCATGCCACCTAGTTCTCCACCATCATCTCCCTGCTCAAGTGAGGTCGAATATGTCTCCACCGATGTGCTATGGACATCGTGCACTTTGTCATTTTTCTTCATTTTACTTGGTCCAGGTGTGTCTGGCATAGTTTCAAGGCTATCCACATCGAAAATCTCTGTGGGGTCCACTGGAACAAGGAGGTCTGCCGACCATTCCTTGGTAATATCCTCCAATTCATCTTTTGTCAATTTGTAATATGACTGGAGTTGTTGTTTATGCTCATCAACGCACGTTGTAATGTAGGTGAAGTGGCGGTCCACGTTGAACTTCATCAAGGGTCTAAACCTGTAAAGTGTGTTCGGGGTGATGCGCGGTGTAGATTGGATTGTGATCTTCAACTGGTTATAGTAGGCGTGGAAGACGGCATTGCACTACCATTGTTTTCTCATGTCACTGGAATACCACAGTGTACAGAACTTTGGAGCCAGTGGTTCGAAGGGTTCTATATCCAGGAAAGTGGAACCTTCTGGTATCTCCCAGGCAATGAAAGCGATCAGTATGAGAAGCCAACTAAAGTGGAATTCATACCCTTAGTCTTGCACTTCTATGCAATGAATCTCTAGTTGGCTGACAAGGTACTGCGCCCAGTTCATCTATAATCCCTCTGCGCACTTCCCTGCGAGGTCGACCACGAATCTGGTCACTTGAGTTGGTATATTCTTATGAACTAACTTGTCTGCGATCAGCTGACAGGAAAGGTGCACTGCGCCACTCTGGATAGAGGCTAACTTGTAGCCTCGTGTGCCCTTCTCGACATCTCCATAGGTTTCCTTAATTCTCTGCACTAATGCTCGGTCGGAGGTCTTGCCACGGTAGAACTCCTATGGGTCGGGGCCTTTCATGCTAAGCCCTATGATCTTATTGATCAAGGTTGGATCCATAGTGATGCAACGGTTTAGCCATAGGTATCCTCCGTGATAGCAATATAGAAGAAAATTTACGCACACATTCACCTCCTGGTGTCTGCCAAAGTGCGGGATCTTCATAACATTCAGCAATGTAGACTGCAGGAGGTTCTGGGTCCAAGACTGCAGGATGATCTTCGATTTCTTTTCCTTCATCTTCGTTAGACACTTGTATGGGGAAAGCATACTTTAGAATTTACTGTCGCCGAGTTTGAAGTCATTAAACTTCAACGCTGCGAGTTTGTCTTGATCGGCTCGAACTGTGTGCACCCCTTTTGGAAGGTACGCAGTGATCAAAGTATACTCGAAGTCTCTAGGTACACTGTCATGGTTAATCCCACTACCCAGAGGTGGTATGTAAGTCGGAAGAATGCGTGGAATAAGCTTGGCATTCGCAATGTCATCTATGTGCTTTGTTCTTGTCTCTTTCGTGGTTCGGGAAGGTCCTGCTCCGCGAGCAGTTGAGAGAGAAGCTTGGAATCCTCTTGTTGATGATGCTTGCACACCTGTAGACATTCTTCTTTCTAACATGACTCTCTTAGTCATTAAGTCAACCAGAACTTCTTTGACTGCTTTCTCTATTGCGTTGAGCTCGTCCGACATACAAGCTCGGGGTCGATTAGATCGGGTGTGAACTGGATTCAGAAACTTCAGTGGAGAGTATGGGAACAAGTCGATGATCATAGTGAAAAATAATCTCAGGCTGTGGGCTCAAGTTCTTAGTTAGCAAAAGTTATTCTCGATGCGTGGAGCGGTGGAATAAGTAAGAAATTTAGCAATGGTCTGCTTGCAACGGGTATGAGGTGCCATTAACTCATGTTATGTCTGTTATGGTGCGGTCTAATGGTCTAGTGGTGAACCATCAATTCTTTTCGACCCATTCGGAGTGGCAGTCGAACGGTTATATCAGCTTCCAACGGCTATATTTCTTCACCTCGGCGAAGTGGCCTATGTCGCTGGTCTGATATCTCGGCGAAGTTCAATTACTACAAGTTTCTTGTTCTGTGAGGTTCCCTCTGAAGTATTTTGTAGTCTGTTGATCTTAGCTCTCCTTTTACTTAGTTTCCTAGCCTTTTTTCTAGTGAGCTTCATATCGAGGATTCTCTTCCCATTTTGATTCTTATTTTCCTTGAATATAGGTACTTCATGCTGCTGAGATTCTCTCCTAAGACCCAGGGGTAATAATTATTCTTTTTCTGGGACATGTGCTTCGATCTTCTGTGAGCCTTCTGACATTCTTTCAACTTCGACATTTGGGCCTCTAATGATAAGCGGCTTTGATCTGTTCTCCTGTTCTTCAATCAAATACGCAGTCCTTTTGGTCATGAAATCTGTTAACTCGTATGTATGTTGTTCTAAAACTTTTTCTTCTTCTTTCTTTCTAGCTTGATCTCTCTTAATCCAAGGTTTTCCAAGTAACATAGTAAATGGGGCATTATCCTCAATAAACTTGATAATCTCAAAATCTTCTTCTGTCGAAGTTCCACTAGCATTCATAGATATCTGAGTGAGCTTTCCACATAGGGTCACCATCTTTCCTCTAAAGAGTCTTATTCCTCTTAGGGAAGGGATCATAGCAGGTCTTCCTATATCTTCCCGAGTTCTCTCTGGCATGATGTTCACTGGTGTTTCTTCATCAAGAACACAGTCAATGTCGAAATCTCATATTATTACTTCAATGCATTCTTTTTCTTTAAAGATCTATAATAACCTGAAATTTCGGTGGTCATTTAAGGTCTCTTTCATCTGTAGTAATACTTTCTCGGATTCTTTCTGAGATTCGGCTATTTCTAGAGCTGTCTTAGGGTTTTCTTCATTCAGATTCATTCTTTCAAGCTTAGCAATCATTCTAGGGCAATCCAACACTTCATGGTCCAAAGATTTGCAACAGAGACAACTAGGTCTTCCACCCGGGCATTCCTTAGCTAGATGGTTTGGTTTTATACAAMTGTAACATAGGGTTAATCCTCTCTTTCTTGTAAATGATCCCGGCCTCTTCTGTACTGCGCACTAGGATCATGGTAGYTATCCTGCAAAAAATTATTTCTAGGATCCTGCATCCATTAGTTAGTCCAAACATTTTTTCTATGAATAGGTATAACATATTTATCATTATTCTTACCAGATATATTCATATCAAACCTTCTTTCATCTAACAATGCCCTATTTTCAAGCTAGGACAAACTCTATCAAGCATACCTAGATCCATATTTTAGAAACAAAAATTTTCACTTATCTTACTTTTACAGAGCATAAAGCTTCCATATCTAAAAACTTTTAGTTGTTCTTACCTCTATCAGATCACAGAGCTTACAGATCTTACCTCTTTCTGTAGATCTAACCTCTTTTCTTCATAAACTTCCACTTTAACCTTTCTTAGAGCACAAATCATTCAGATCTGACTTCTTTTCTTCAGATTTGTCCTTCCTTCTTTATCACAGAGCTTCCAAAGTTTCAGGACAAATCTTTGCACAAAGCTTCTTCTTTCTCAGTTCCCAGCAATCACAGTTTCAAGTCCCGGCAATGGAACAATTTGTTTGCACAAGGGCAGACCCAGGGTTCAATGCTACAACAGCGCACTAACAAAACCCTAACTACCGACCCTTTCAGCAACACATGTGAAGCAGATGAAGTCTCGCCCGAGGTAGAGGCAGGGGTGGTTGCAGGACTCAGATGTCTACAACCTTAGTTGGGACACAGATCTGTGATTCTAACACTTCACAAAGAACTTAGCAATTAATCTTCATCAATATTTAGTTCTTACTAACAGCGCAGACGTACCCTAATTACAGAGTATCACAGTATGCAACCAGATCCATCATCTAATAACACTTAACATAAAAGGAACATATTAGATCTAGTAAATTCAAGCACTAAGCACATCCATATAGGTCAGATCTAGCATTCATTCACATGATTAGGCACAAAGCAACATCAGATCTATCTAACATTCAACACATCAACACATCGCACAAAGAAGAGAAACACAACATGTATGTGGTTCACCCCCACCCTGGGGCTACATCCACCAACTCTTCTTCTTTATTAGTCTCTTCAATCGGTTACAACACATGGTCGCCAAAAACCCTTATGCGCACAGGACAGAAGATCTGTGCATCTCGCTAGATCCTTCTTCCTTACATTGTAGCACAAAGCCTTCTATAATCTCTATAATAACTTGCACTTAGCTCTGTAACCCTTCTACAGTCATGCACAAAGCACTACTAGCACTTAGCTTACATCACATAGATAGGCTACCATCCTCTTACTTACTTTGCCTAGACATCTATTTATACATACAAAAGTGGGCCTAAGCGTGGGTGAACCCACGGGCTGACATCCCTTTCCCATTACATTGTCCCAAAACCCAAAAAGGGGCCTGAAAGTGGGCCAAGATCCTATGATCTCTGCTTCATCTAGCGCTCCATCTTCGACAAGCTGTCGAAGTCCCAAAACGGTCAAATATGACCAAGTGTTCCTCAAAAATTGGTCAAGGACCAACAATGTTTTTTATTATGTAACACTTGCTTGGACATTATTCTATTTTCCTTGTTTCACCTTGGTGGTTTACATTGCACCCTAGTAAGTGGTCACCCTTATGGATTGGTTTGTTATTGGGAGGTTCCGCAGACAAGTCATCGTTCCATTCTTGATCATGCTTACCACTTTCCACACTTCATCCCCTCACCTCCTTATCTTTTGGTATTTTTGGGTGTACGGACCCAAGAAGAGATTGTGCCTCATTTCATGGGAAGAAGGGGCTAAAGGCCTAGAGGGAATGTAGATAGAAAAATATAAAAGAAAAATTATAACCTTCTAGATTCTCTCCAAAAAGAGGTCTCAAGAACAATGAAATGTTTCTCCTAAAAATTCAAAGACCCGCAAAAACAAACACATATATATATATGTCCCACTTGTTGATGGATCTACTCAAGTGTGTTACAAGCTATACTTTACCCCCATGGAACTCTATGTACCTCTCCCTTCAAGTGACATTGTAGTACTGCACCCCGAGTTATATGTTACCTCATAGGGAATACCCAGTTGTTTTGGATCTTAATTAATTAATAGAATTAAATGGGCTTGGAAAATGGATGCATTAAAAACGAAGGTGCAACACACCCTCTACAAAGGCACCCATAAATGAGACACTATGATCCCTTATATGTCATGAACCCCATTCCCAAAACTCTTTCCCCCATCCACTTCATCTTCTCCACTCCTTGACTTAGGTAATGATTCACCCAATAGGTCACTCCTTGAATTAGGTAATGATTCACCCAATAGGTCACTATGTCAACCCTCCCATACCTAAACTTGGCAAGTTGCATAGGGTCTTTGAAAACTTGTTTAATTTGATGAGGTGGTTTTTGGTGTACATGTTTAGGTGAATCTTTTATTGATTTTATTTACTTATCATGATACATTTGACTTGAGATCCTTGGAGGGAATATTCATTGCCTTTGTAGGACCTTGCTTAGTGGAGAGTTTTGGAGGAAAAAGCCTAGCTTGGACTTCCTTGGGACATGAATCCCATAGGTTGGATACCATGGATCGCAAAATGGATGATGATGGTAGCCTTTGGAGGCTTGAGAGACACCTTGGATGACCTATCCTATCCTTTCATCACCCCAATGATTTTCCTTTGGAGACTAGAGCATTGCATCTTGGGGCTAGGGTTTTAGTTATGGTAGTGTTGGTTTGACACTTGGCATCGTTTTTATGGAGAGAGACCTTGGTTTGATGGAGGAAACACTAGTGTAGAAGAGGGAGGCCTTTGGAGGCCCAATTTTTCACCTCCAAGCTTAAACGATTTGCTAGAAGTGCCAAAATGTCACCCTAAAGAGGGTTGACGTCATCTTTAGGGTTTCTTATGTGCAATTTTTAAGTTAAATTTGAATTTTATATTGTAAAGGGGGGGAAAAAAGGAAAATGTATCCCTTATTTTGTGGTTTATACTAAATTAAGTGAAAAAACACCTTTTAGGAGATTTGTATAAATAAGAATCATTTCTATTTAATTTTTATCATAGCTCTCCCATTTAGAGAAGATACTTGGTTGAAATTTGCGTCCTCTTTGGGAAACTTGGATATCTCTCTCTTCTGAAAATGTCTTTTGGTGATCTCTCTTGGTATATTGTGGAGCTAAGGTGGTGAGAACCTATTGGAGGCTTACTCTCTTACTTTGTGGTGGAATTTACTTGGTAAATTAGGGTTTGATCTCGCATCTTGTGGAATTGGTAAGGAAATTTCTGCATTTATTGGTGTTTTCTTCTCGTTCCATCTTATTCTAGTTTAAAAACTTGGGAGGATTATAAATGCATACACACTCTATCAAGCTTCATCTCATTCCTAGTTAATAAGTTAATTTTGGACAAGGTTTCTAGGAGGAGTACAAGGGTGTACACCCTCCTAGGTTTACCTAAGTTTGATTTGCATGCCCTAGGGAGTAAAAGAGATTACACCCCTATTGATATTGTGGATCTAACTCTTACATCCAAGACTCCATTTTCCCAATATTTTAAAGGCAATAATCTGAATTTTTCATTGGAGAAATAAAATTGTTTTCATTGGGTAACGTGATTTTACGAGATTTTCAAATTGTTTGAAGTGGAATCAATTTTATGTTCTAATAGCTTGCTTGAGCCACTAGGGAATATTATTTTTCCAAGGATATATTATTCGTTTCATAACCTAAATCTACAACCATTAGGGCTGCAACAAACTACTCTATATCTTTGAATTTAACTTGCATTTCAACTGTGGAAATTTGCTAGTAAGCCCTTACTATAATTCTACTGCTAATTGGTGAATTTTTTGTTGGATTACTTGCTTGTTCTCATGGTTTAAAATTGTTGCCATAGAAAATATTTTATACAACCATTTGGTTGTTACAAACATACTATGAAAACATATTACAACAACCCTCTAATATCACTAAAGTTTTTGCTAAAGTATTGCGAATTAATCTACATGTTGTGTGCTTCATCTCTCAATAAATATTTGATGCTTTGAGTGGTTAAATCTGCAGTAATTAGCTTTATTCCTTGCTGATATATAATCTTGTTTATTGTTGTAGTTTTGGAAAACAATCTTAACTTTCTTGTCCACTTAATCTTTGATCTTGTATACTTGTCTCTTCTTGTGTCTCGGGAAGGTACAACTATCTTCCGCAAGTACTTAAGCACTTGGTAATCATTAACCATCTCTGAGACCTTTTCCAAGCCATTATCCAATTATTAGTTTGACCTTTAGGGGTATCACTTACATAACCTCACTTTCCATCTCATTTCCCCTAGGGTCACCTGGGATTCCCCCCTTGTGTTGTATATCTCCTTCACTAAAGCGAGGGGAGGGTTTATCTAAGGTGATAGTAGGTAAACTCTCCAACAATTATCGTCATGTTGTGGATTGGGTCGGGATTTTCCCAACCTATAGTTTGTGCAATAACATTTTGACATCATTGTCAGGAGGATTTTGAATCCTCTTTTGTGCCCTAATTACACTTTGTAAATATTCCATCCCAAATCCTTTACCCCCATTTTTCCTAGTGACTCCACTGGAAGAACGTTCCCCTTCCATCCTTGGTAAGCTTGTCTTAAGGCTCATTTGACGACTCCATTATGGGACGTACTGAGAAAAAAAATTACCCAAGTCCCCAACATGCATCCAAGCATCATAAACCTTCACCCAAATGGTCTAGTCCTATGTCATCTCCCACTTCTCATGCTTTCCCATTTACCTCTCCTACCCTTCCATTTTCACCCACTTCCCCTACACCTCCTCTTTCGTCTATGCCTCATTCACCAAGTACTGCCTGGAGCTCGTGGGTTAAAGATGCATACAAGCATTTAGACATGAAAAATATCCTTGGGTCTCCTCACAAACTCCAATGTGAATTTAAGGAATGGCTCCCTAGATTTTCAGGAGATGATCTCATCACAACCGAAGATCATTTAGATACCTTCCTCCACACCCTTGAACCCTATGACCAACATGAAGATGTTCAAATGAGAATTTTCTCCTACACTCTTGTCGGAAGGGCTAAGGAGTGGTATGATAGTATCTTCCCAAGGACGATCACAAGTTGGGATCTTTTTCGAGAACTTTTTGTCAAAAGATTCAAGAAGAACAAAGATTGACAGTCCCTTTATGATCAACTCTATAACTATGAAAGAAAACCATGGGAAAGCATAAAGGACTTCAATGATAGGTTCAATACCCTTGTGAGGATATTTTCTCAATATTTAAAGCCCTCTCAAGGTACCAAACTCAAGTCCTACATGTCAACCATGAGAGATATATGTGAAGTTTTAATTGGAAAGGGACACCATACAATTTTATTTGAAGCCTGAGAAAGGGCGTGTAAGATTGAAGAGAACATATCTTTCTCTTTATGTCAAGATAAGGATTGTCTTGAGGAAATCATTCAGATAAATAAAGTTTCATACATTCTCATTATGGACACCCCCACAATGTTAGGACATACCTGCAAAGGGAATGAGAGGAAGTCGCTAACCAGGTTGTTGGTCACATGATGAGTCTATTGGGTAAAGACAAGGAAACAAAATCTGAATAAATACCTCCCCCTATAAGGGAGATGTTGAAAGTTGAAAGAAAAAGAACAACAAGGAGGTTGAAGAGAAGTTTTTGCAACATATTCAAGAAATTCTAATTCAGCCACATAAAGAGAAGAAAATTGGTGCCATCAAGAATGAAGAAAAGACTATCTTCCCAAACAAGACCAAAAAATAAGACTTTGTCAAAGATCATGTCAGCATGCCCCATCAAGCTCTGGATGAAGGGATTGACAACACCTTCATTTTTCCAAACTCTATTTTTCTAGACAAAGAAAAGAATAATGGAGCTTGGGGCTTAGACTTCGATGGTGCACACTTAATCTCAGGCTCAAGTGCAGGAATAGATTTGATATCATTGGATAACGAGACTACACTTTTCTCGCACAAGCTTGAGTTTAATTGCACAAACAACATCGTTGAGTATGAAGCCCTCATTTTGGGCATGAACCTTGACATTGATATGAACATCAAGTCCCTACACGTAAGAGGAGACTCAGACTTTTTCATTTCACAGATAATAAGAATTTTGTTGCTAAGAACCCAAGGTTGAAACAATACATAGATGTTGTCTAGGATGCCATGAAGATATTTCATAACTTTTCGAATGAATCCATCCCTAGAGAATAAATCATTTGGAACAAAACCTTGTCGTATCCACATCTACTTTACAAATTTTCAAAGAGATCAGACTCTACAAAGTGGAAGAAAATTTTAGGCCTTCAATACCTGATAACTTGGAACATTGGCAGGGTTTTGATAATGAAAACCAAATCCTATGTTTCCTCCTAAATGAAGGTGAATTCTCGGAAGCCCGGATAAACTTGTTGGTTGAAGAAGTGAATATTAAGATCATTGATTTTCCTGACAGACCCTTACCTAAAGGTGTTTTTCTCCTAGAGATACTTTTTATCAAAATGACATGTATAAGGGGAAGTCGTCAAGAAAAATTGATGACGAGGTCATTGAATTCAATATTGGCACCAAGGAATTCTAAAAAATGGTCAAATTTGGAAAAGGAACAATTCCTGATGAGAGGGATAAGTTGATTTCCATCATAAGAGAATTTAAGAATGTTTTTTCCTGGTCATATGAAGATCGGAAGGCTTACCAAGAGGATGTCATACAACACTCTATTCCCCTTAAGGAAGGAACAAAACCCTTAAAGTATAAGCTCGGGAAAATGAATCTGAAAATTTCCCCACAAGTCCAATAGATGGTTGAGGTGGGGATAATCAAGCCCATCAGGTATTCATCTTGGTTGTCCAATCCAGTCATTGTCAAGAAGAAGACCGATGATATCAAGATATGCGTTGACTTCATAAATTTGAACCAAGATTCACTTAAAGACAATCCTCCTTTTCCAAACATGGATTATCTTTTGCAAAGGGTCACGAGAGCAGAGATGATGTCCTTGCTTGACAGCTTTCCAAGATACAACCAGGTGCTCGTGAAAGATATGACCAACTCAAAACTGATTTCACCACCCATTAGGGAACTTACAAGTATTCGAGAATGTCTTTTGGATTGACCAACGCAAGAGCCACTTTTCAGCATGCCATTGACTATGGTTTTAGGGACTTAATTGGGAAACTTATAGAGATTTACCATGATGACCTAAACACTACTCCAAGAAGAGAGGTCATCATATCCAACAATTGAGAACAATTTTTCAAAGGTGCAGAGAATATGACATTTCTCTTAATCTTAAGAAATCAATTTTCAGTCTAGATAAAGGAAAGTTATTAGGCCATATCATTTCCAAAGATGATATCTTGATAGACCCTTCCATAATCAAATCCATCAAGAATATCCCTCTCCCTAAAGATAAGAATGCTCTGCAATCCTTATTTGGCGAGATCAACTTCATAAGGAGGTTCATTCTGAACTTTGTCGAAATCGTGAAGCCACTCAATCGCTTGTTAAAGAAGGATGCTCCTTTCAAATGGGACAATGAAGGAAAACTAGCTTTCCAAAATATCAAAGAAGCAATAACTATCACACTAGTCCTGGCCATCCCACATTTCACTAAATACTTCATCATATTCTCTTTCTCTTCAAAGGATACCATCATAAGAGTTCTTTTGCAAAAGAATGATCAAGCAGATGAACAACCGATCCATTTCATGAGAAAAACCCTTAGGGACTCATAGCTAAATTACACCATTATGAATAAAAAATCATATTCTCTTGTCAAGTCCCTCAAGCATTTTAGAACTTATGTGGGATACAAAAAAATTAAATCTTTCATCCATTACCCTGTCGTAAAGGATGTTTTATCACAACAAGATTGTCTTGGATCAAGGGGAAAATGGGTTTCACAGATACAAGAATACGACTTGGAGATCAAACCATCCAAGATAATCAAACGCCAAGGGTTAGCAAAAAAGTTGAGAGAAAGCAATCAAGAATCCATTGAGATGGGAGAGAGGGAACAAATTAACATTATGGTAAGCGAAATTGAGAATGATGAGTGGTATTCAGATATCATTTATTACTTGAAGAATCTTACTTTCCCTGATCATTTGGTTGATCATAAGAGGAGATCCCTAAGGCTCAATTCCATGAAGTATTTCTTGACACAACATGGTCTTGGATGGAGGAACCTCGATGGGGTAATCCTCAGGTGTGTGAATAAGGAAGAAGAAAACAAGTTATTCATTGATTTTCACGCAGGGTATTGTGGAGGCCACTTTTTGGCTCGCACTACTACCCATAAGATCCTAAGGGAAGGATATTATTGGCCCACTAATTTCTTCGACACACATCGATATGTCATATCCTATCAACCTTGCTAGTCCTTTACTAGGAAAGAACGCCTTCCTTCCCTCCCTCTTAAACCAGTTGTCGCAGAAGCACCTTTTCAACAATGGGGACTGGATTTCATTGGAGAGATCAAGGAAAACTCTAGTAATGGTTACCGATGGGTTTTAATAGCCACAGATTACTTCACTAGATGGGTGGAAGCCATCCCAACGAAGAAATAAACATAAGAGGTCGTGATGAAATTCCTTGAGGAAAACATTATCACTAGATTTGGCGTTCCAACAAAGATAACCACAGACAACGCCAATGCTTTATCTCGATGGTGCTTAATGAGTTATGTTTCAAATATAAAATTGTCTTCTCACACTTCTCAAATTATTATCCTCAAGGAAATGGACTAACAGAGTCCAACAACAAGATTATTATGAATATTGTAAAGAATATTGTTGGAGAGAACCACAAAAGTTGGGATAGCAAGATCAAGTATGCCTTATGGGTATACCACACAACTACTAAGGAMTCTACCAGGAAAACCCCTTTCAAATTGGTTTACGAGATAGAAGCACTCCTATCTATAAACATCCAGATTTCATCCTTGTAATTTGCTCAACACTTCACCACGAATAAAGAAGCATTTCAAGGGAGAATTGATCAATTCATAGAKTTGGATGAAACTTGAAGAATGGCCTTTGATCAAATGGAAAAGAAACAAGARAAAATAAAAGGGATGTTTGACCATAAAACAAATCAAATATATTTCAATAAAGGAGACCAGGTCCTGATGTGGGATAAAAGAAGAAAAAAACTTGGAATGCATCAAAAGTTTGATAGCCTATGGTTGGGACTGTTATCGCACAAGTTGTAGTTTGGGAAAATCCTAACCCAAACCACCAAATGGTGACAACTTTGAGAACACCTACCCACTATCACCTTAGGCAAGTCTTCCCGTGACTTTAGAGGTGAGAGAATCACCTCAAGGGGGGAATCCCGATGACCCTGGGGGAATGAGATGGAAAGTGAAGAGATGAAGGAAGGTCCCCCTAAAGGTCAAGATAAAAGATTTGTAAAGTCTTGGGAAAGAGTCTAGGTGGTATCTAATGGTTGTTAAGATATAATAACAATTGTGAAGAATGTTGTACCTACCCAAGACACAAGAACAAGGTAAGCATATATGTATAATGTTAGGTGGACAAGCAAGTTAATATTTTTGTCCCTAATTGCAACAGTAAAAAAAAATGTATATCAACAAAGATATAAGTATTAAAGTTGCTAATTGCTAAAATTCCAACGAATGATGCTAGAGATAAGTTAGATAAACACTTGTGATACTCAAGAATGAAAGCACAAGACTTTAGCAATGAAAAAAGGTTGTAATAAACAGCATTTGCAGAGATATTTTGAAGCCGTATGGTTGTACAAAACAAGTCATTACAACAACAAATCCAACCACCAAAACTCACAAAGACTCCACCCAAAATTTGCGCTAGGCTAAGTAGATTTATGTGGTAGAATCTTAGCAACTTTTGACGGTTGAAAGATAAGTTATGAATAGAAAAGTGTTAGGTTTTATGCAGCCCTAATGGTTGTAGATGATTTTTTATAACAGAAACAAGAAGTACTTGAGTAAATATGACTCCCTAGTGGCTCAACCAAGAATATATAGCAAAGAATTGATTCCAACCTAGACAACCTTCAAATCATAAAATTTCATGTCAACCAATGCAATATTATATTTCTCCAATGCAATTATACTAGTGCCTTTAACTATTGGGATATGGAGTCAAGTAAATAAAGAGATAAACAATGCTATCTCCTTGAGGATGTAAATCCTCTTACTCCCCAATGCAAGCAAATGATAAGCTAGGAGATACTAGGAGGGTATAAACCCTTTTACTTCTCCTAGTAAAACCTTGTGCTACAAATAACTTCTAGACAAAAATGATAGATAATGGTGGGGTTGTAAATCCTTATACTCCCCAAGAAATCTAGCAAATCAAACTTGTGACAAATCAATGAAGCATCAAAAGAGATAAATCCTTACCTAGTTCAAGAAATGAAAAGATAAACCTCCTCTTACCAAGATCAATCCACTACACATGCCAAAGAATAACTCCAAGAAGGGTAGTGCATTACTTCTTCCACCGATAACATAAAGAAACCAAGACAAAAAGCACAAGAGAGAGAAGGTTGCCCAAAGAGAGCACAAATTTCAACCAAGTACTTCTCACAATGGGAGAGTTATGTTGAAATGAGTTTCAAATGATCTCTATTTATACAAAATGTCTAAAACATAGTTTGTCCACATAATTTAGGGTAGACA
Source organism: Picea engelmannii (assembly GCA_009831015.1). NCBI lineage: Eukaryota > Viridiplantae > Streptophyta > Pinopsida > Pinales > Pinaceae > Picea > Picea engelmannii. The sequence continues at coordinate 168,162 of ML812576.1, forward strand.
CAAAATAATGGGGCAACAACCCTTATTTTGCCCCTTTACACAAATAATAATATTTAATTTTTACTTTTGCACATGAAAGAAAACCCTAAAACATGACATCACCCTCTTCTTGGGAAACGCTAGGAAATTTTGGTCAAAACGTTGAGTTGGAAAAGGGAATGTTAGGCCTCCCAAGGCCAATGGTCTTCAATCAACACCTTTCCTCCATGATCCAAGGTCCTTTCCTCCAAAATGTTCCAAGTATCCTCAACACCACCAAACCCTAGCCCTATTATGACATCAACCTCCAAGAAGGTGACGTTTTTCCTCCTTCAAGCAAAACGTTTGAGTGGTAGGGGCTAGGTTAGGTCCTCCATGATTTCATCTAAGCCTCCAAAGGCATTTCTTCGTGATCCGGCATGTGGGCCCTTGACATCCAACATGTGGGTTTTAAGCCCCATGGAATCCCAAGCTAGGCTTGTTCCTTCAAATCTGTCCACCAACTGGGTCCTACAAAGACAAATGGATACGCCCTCCAAGGATCTCAAGTCAAAGAATCATGGTGAGTAAATAAAATCAATAAAAAATCCATTCAAGAAAGTACATCAAAACCACCTCATCAAAATAAACTAATTCTCGAAGACCCTATGCAATTTACCAAGTTTGAGTATGAGAGGGTTGACAAAACAACTTATTGGGTGAATCGTCCCTCAAGTTTAGGGGTGTTTCCCATGGGGGCCTCCTTCTAAGTCATGTGGATGATGTGTTATGGATGAGGGGAAAACTTTTGGGCATGGGGTTCATGACATGCAAGGGGTTGTAGTGTCTCACTTATGGGTGCCTTTGTAGAGGGTGTGTTGCACCTTTGTTTTCAATGCATCATTTTTCCAAGCCCATTCATTGCCATTAATTAATTAATAATCCAAAACCTTGGGTGCTCCCTAGAGTGAAATAAATTATCGTGGGGGGAAACACCACAAGGCCACTTGAAGCTAGAGGTGTTAAAATAATGTAACTGCAAAGAGTATTCTTATTATTATTGATATATTATTTATAGGATTAATCCCCATTGTGGATTAATCATGTCGGTAATTGTATTAGGACCAAATCCCCTTTTGCGGATTGGTCAACGGACAATTATAATGGGCAGAATAAGAAGTCGGCCCCAACAGTTAATAAGAAGACCCAGAAATATAATAAAGGTGGTTTTACCCACCCAGATTAAGAAGTCGGCCCTGCCAGTGAAGAGACACTTCACACATGCCAGAACTTGTATAAATAAAGGAGGCTAGTGCCTCATTTGAACACAACTCACTTGCTCATTCTCTTATGAGGAAAGATACAATTACCAGTTGGAGAGAGGGAGAAGAGTGGCGCATCTTTTGGAGAGGACTATTTGTATTGGTTTGAGTTATCTCTTGAACATTGTATTGGCAATTTATGATAAGGAAGTTTTTGTTGGGTTTTCTTCCCATAGAGGGTTTCCCAGAATAAATGTTGTGTCTCTTGTGAATGTGTATTTCTCAGTGATCTTGTTCTTATGTT
>ML812577.1:44783-64072 GCA_009831015.1 Picea engelmannii
GGAGTGGTTCTATTACCCTCTATTTTGTAATTAGTAAATCATTTTGAGATTTAATCTTATCCCACAAGATAAGATGTTTATCTTGAATGAACTCTTTAAATACTAGATATTTTTGTAATGAAGGCATCCTCGCCTGGGGCAGAAGATGGGCATTTGATTTATAGACTTTAATGGAACAACAATGCACATTTTGGCTTTAGCTTTTTGTGGATGGTGTTTTCATTTAAGTTTTGTTTATCCTGATATGATAATAGGTTTTGATAGCTTTAATCTTCATGATTTATCATGTTATTGGGATAATTGCTTTATAAATGTTGTCGATAAATATTGTTTCAGATATTAATCGTGTGATCATCTATTCAGCTTCAATTACATGATTTCTCCTTTAATTTTCGTTGAAAGATTAAATGCAAGGATGTTTGCTAACAAATATTTCTTAATGTAATTACTTGCAATCATGAGATCACAATAACTATTGGTATCATTCTTTCTGATATTAAAATTTAACTGCCAACATAATTGTTCTGGATTTATTCAGAACAGACTTGAGGTTCATTGCAGGTTTCTCTCCTGGAAAAGGTGGTTAAATGTTTCCTGATCACACAGATGTTTGGATGCATATCATTAGCTCGCTAACATGTTAGCTCAATTTCATTTTTTTGCTATTTATTTATCACTGAAATTCGAACGTAAAGTTTGGCTTTTGACTATCCATATGTTCCCATTTCATAACATTTTCTTCCATTAGTTTAAGACTTATAAAAGAAAAATCAAAAGTATTTTTATTTTCTTTCTTTATCTGCTTCTTATGTGCAGTGATTTTCACATTGAGTTTAGTAAGTTTAGATTAAAACTTGCAGCTTGTAAATAATGTATATAAATGAGAGTTATCTATCTTTTGCTTAAATAGGCCTATTACAGTCACATTAGAGCATATGTACATATATATATAGTATTTAGTAATTATTTATTTATTTATTTTCTTTTATTTTGTTTTTTTTAGGATTCTTAGATTGGCCAACAGAGCCATTAAACCCATCAGAATGATTTATACCAAACATCTTGGGTTACTTAGACAACCCCAGACCAGACTCGTTCTTCCAATTGACAGACGATCATTTTTGCCCACCAACAAATGGTGCTAGAAGAAGGGCCTGAATACAATTGATGGCACGTGGAAGTCGCAAGAATCCTCCCCCCCACACTCTCTCCCCTATAGTAACACAAATTCACTTTGACAACAACGTTATTTCTTAGACAAAAACCACCTCAAATGATAATCTACACGTTCCCGTTGAGCCAGTAACACCAAACCCTCAAGGATCCGACGTATAAGAAATAGTTCGTCAGTCACTTTTAAGGATACACAATGCGTTGGCCCGAATTAGAAAACCTAGTAGGCCTCTCAATCAACCTTTATATTTCTTGGATATCCAAGAGAAACTTGAAGGTACTGGTCTACGTTTGGATCTTTCAAGAGATAACACCACTGATCCCTACCACACCCCCACTCTTGAAGCCGGAGTATCGGGTATCCCACCTTCACCACCTCATTCATCTCCATCCTCTTAAGGAGGGGAGTCATCCGATGAAGGAAATTATTCATCTAAACCATCTCAGCCTTCGACACCACCTACACCCATGGAAAATCAAAACAATATCGCCAGACCTTGGCTTGATCAAGATGTTGTGGCCATACTTGGACCCCAACACCCTTTTCCTAAACACTCGGAGAAATGGATACCTAAATTCGATCCAGACTCTAAGAAAATTGTCGAGGATCACATAAATAAATTCATGCTAGCCATTAGAATCGAAAGTGTAGAACATGAATATGTAGTATGTATAATCTTTCCTTATACGTTTGAGGGAAATGCCTCTACATGGTATTTTTCCCAACAACCCCACACCATTGTATCCTGGGACAAATTTGAGTCCTGTTTCCTTGAGAAGTTCGGAGATGATAAATATCCTGAAGTCTTAGTCATGGAACTCTCAAGATTAAAGATGAACCCTAAGGAAAAAATAAAATATTTTAACCAAAGGTTCCTCACATTCAAAAATCGAATCCCCGTTGATTCAATGCCCGCTGAAAATCTCATTGTCGCATATTACACCAAATCCCTACAGCATAATGTAGCAATTTGGGTTAAAAGGTCTAAGAGGGAAACATTACTGGAAGCCTTTGAGGAGGCAAGCCAAATCGAAAAAGATATTTTAAGCCTAAAAGATAATCTTAGTAATGAGGGAGAGATTACCCCATCTTCTAAGAAGAAAATAGAAATTCTTCCTAGACCTCCCCAAACCAAAACTCAATCAAAGAGATTAGATTTGGAAAGTTTATAAAAGGTCATTCAGAAATTATCAAATCAAGTCATAGACTTAAGGAGATCACCCGAGGAAGCATATTCAAGCAAAGGGACTTACAAACCTCCTTTTAGAAAACCTTTTCCCTTAAACCAGCCAAACCCAAACCCTGAAGGCCTGAATTTTGAAAGCTTACAATACGCTATACATAGAATCCTTGAAGCACATGATAACTTAGTTCCCCATGAGAATTATGAAGATGTGGTTAAAGAAGAAACAATCGAAGAAGAGGAATTGTCTCCCAATATCTTCGGGCATTTTTCCGACAATATATTTCAAGCTAATTTTGAAACTGTCCATCCTTACAATACCAGAAGTAAAACTCAGAATAAACCCTATTTTGAAATAGGAACTAACGTGCCTCAAAAACAATTTAAACAAACTGAAACAAAACAAAATTCAACAACCCCAAGTTTAGAATATGATTTTGATTGAATACCTAAAGAAACTTAGAGCTAATATTTCTGTTTATGAACTTTTGAAATTTCCTTTTGTTCTGTAGAAAATGCTTCAAAACATTGCAGAAAACAACAAGAACAACAATCTGAAAAACAAAACAATTGCAGAAATCTGTCCTAATACACTTCAATAGGTCCCTACTAAAACAACACTAGAACCCTTAGATAAAATAGACCTCATTGTAAAATATGTATCAAATGTAAATAAAGTAATTTAAGGGACAACGACTAAAAACCGACAAAGTTCTGCTATTAATACTCGCAACAATGTCCCACATTTTTTATTAATTTTTGAAATTTTCAATAGAAATGTACATAAATGCATGGTAGATTCCTTCTGCATCATCAAATGTGATGCCTTTGTCTGTTTACCAAAGTCTCAATGCTAAAGTTCAACCTTCCAGTCTAAAAATCATTCACCTCGATCGGACGAATGTTAAGGTAATTGGTGAATTAAAAAATGTACTTGTTAGGCTATCTTCTAATCCTAAGGTTCACCATATTATTGATATCATTGTTGTTGACATCCATTAAGTATATGGTTTTTTTGTAAGTATGGATTGGTCCAAATAGTTGCATGGATACTTTGCGACTGACTGGTCCCATTTGTGGCTGTCAGAGAATGGAAAGCCTAATAGAATTATGATTAATAGTGAGAGTTACCTCAAGCACACCATGACCAATACTTACTCTGACAAACAAAAGAGTTGAGAATACTTACTCTGACAAACAAAAGTTTGGCCTCCATTTCTCCAAACTTCAAGACCTGGGCAATAATGTAACTCACCAAGATCTTTCATTTCAAAAACTTTTGACAACTACACCTTGATTTCATCAATTAATTTCTCTGCATTTCCTGTAATTATCAAATCATCAACATATAAGAAAATAAATACTATATAACACTTCTCATCAAATTTGGTATACAGACTTGGATCACTTTTTCTCCTCATAAAACCCCATTGAAGAAAGAAGGAGTCTATCTTCTCATACCATGACTTAGGTGCATGTTTTAGTTCGTACAATGCTTTATTTAACTTACACTCTAAGTGTTCTTGCCCCTTTGCCACAAACCCTTCAGGTTGAGTAAGGTAAACCTCTTCCTTTAACTCACCATTCAAAAATGTAGATTTAATATCTAACTGGTGTAGCTTCCAATGGTACTTGCTAAAGCAATTAACATTCTGATAGCATTCAAATTGGCTATTGGTGCAAATGTTTCAGCATAATCAATACCTTATGTTTGTGAATACCCCTTTGCCACCAGTCTAGCCTTTTATTTATCTATACTACCATCTAATTTAAACTTGGGTTTATATATCCATTTGCATCTAATGGGCTTCTTATGTTTAGGTAATTCAGTCAATTCCAAAGTATTGTTTTTCATTATAGATTCATATTCTTCCTCCATTGCGTTTCTCCATTTATCATGTTCATTAGCTTCATCAAAATTCATGGGTTCTATGACATTTGAAATGCTACTCATTAGGGCATAGTCTTTATACCTCTCAGGGAGTCGAACCTATCATGAAGATCTTCTGAACTGATTATCTTCCACCCCACTTTGTGAAGATTTGTCTTCACCTCTAGGTGAACTATGACTACTTCAATTGTCCATATCACTGAGTCCTTCTTGCTGCTTCTACTGTTGTCGCTATGGTGATGGTTGTTGTTGTGGTGGCTATTTCTTCTCTTCTTTAACTCCATCAAGAAGTCTATGTCATTCCTCATGACTGTTGTCGCCATGATTTCCTACTTCCTTCTCATAGAAAAGTACATCTCTACTTATAAATACTTTGTGAGTAGCAGGATCAAATAGTTTGTATGCTTTGAATTCAGAACAATACCCAATGAAAATAGATTTAATGGATTTAGCATCTAATTTCCTCCTATTCTCCTTTGGAATATGAGCAAAAGCCTTGCACCCAAATACTTTCAAATTATGAACTGCAGGTTTGGAACCATACAATGCTTCAAAAGGAATAACATTATCAAGACACCTTGTTGGACTTCTATTCTTTAAAGAAACTACATTATTTATGGCTTCAGCCCAAAAAAAATTCGAGAGGTTCTTAGCTCTCATCATACTATGTGCACAGTCTACCAGAGTTTTGTTTTTCCTTTTAGCGACTCTGTTTTGTTTTGCAGTGTGAGGTACTGTAAACTATTGTACTATTCCATGATCTTTGCAATATTTGTTGAAGTCCCCTGATTTATACTCTTCCCCTTGATCTGAACAAGGGATTTTGATGGACTTTCTTGTCTGGTTTTCCACCATGGTTCTGAATTCATTAAAGGACTCGAAAACATCACTTTTTCATCTAAGGAAGTAAACCCATGTGTATCTCGTGCAATCATCAATAAATAATAGAAATTAAAATGCACCTCCTAAAGACTTAATCTGCATAGGCCCACAAACATCAGTATGCACAAGATCTAACACATCTCTCTTTTTCTTATTAGGATTAGAGGGGAATTCATCTCTGTGTATCTTTCCTAATGCACATCCATCACATGCAACATTCTCATTCTTTAACATGGGAAGTCCTTCAACCATATTCTTTTTCTGTAATAACAATAAATCAGGATGATTGATGTGTCCATACCTTTGATTCCAAAGAACCTCTGTTGGCATAGTTGTAGAAGTCAGTGTGTGATGTGCTTTTCTGGTGACATCAAGTTTGTATAAGCCTCCTTCTCTGACTCTCGTTGCAACAATTTTGAAATGGTCCAGTAGATCCTTCACTATGCAATGATTCTTGAAGAACTCAACCTTCAAGTCTTGATTTGTAATGGTGGACACAGAGATCAAATTTTTCTTTATTCTTGACACATAAACAACATTGCGAATGTGGCGAACTATACCATTCGACAATGTCACAGGAATGTCTCCATATCCCTTGATCTAATGAGCGCAGTCATCTCCAATATATATACTCGCACCATTCTGTGTTTCTTTAAAATTAGCATACCAGTTCTTATTACAAGTCATATGTACTGATGCTCTGGAATCCACAAACCATGCATCAAAATCATCTGTTTCAGTAGATAAAGAAACGTTATACACAAACAGCCTAAGATCCCGTGATTCAAAATTTGGCGGTTCATCAATATCATCACTAGCAATAAATAATCTGAGATCATGATTTGATGATTTTTCTGCATAATGACCTGAATGTGTTATAGGTTTATTCCTAGCCTCATCACTCTTCTTCTTATGACAATATTTAACAATATGTCCAAGTAGACCACAATAAAAACAACTCTTTGACTCAGTCATGTTAGATTGCATACCTTGATTCGGTCTTGGAGATTGTCTTCTTTGCGATGAATTTCCACTTTTCCATGACCCGCCTCTCTTCCATGAACTGCCTCCTCTGCCTCTTTCTCCTGATATCCCTCTTGCATATCTCTTATTTGACCACAGTTCCAAATCTTTATCCCGAGGCTTCAGATTCCCGCGCCTCTCTTCCTCTTGCAACAAAATACATGTCAATTCTTCAAACGTAGGAGGTTTCTCCCTTGCTGCAAGACCTGTTATGAACATATGATAATCTTTTAGCATACCATTTAAGGTAATAGTGACCAGATCAGTGTTGGAAACAATTTCCCCTATATTTACTAGATTGTCTTTCACCTCTTTAATACGACCCAAAAATGAACTAACAAATTCATTTCCATCAATTTTAATGCATAGAAATTTAGTTTTCAAGAACAAAATGTGATTTGTGTTGCTAGTTACATACAATGACTTAAGCGTTGTCCACGTTGCAACAGAAGTTGTAGCTTCTCTAATATGTGGAATAATGTTATCTTTAACAGACATGCACACCAATACATTTGCCTTGTTTTCGCGTTTCTCCCAATCTTGGATCTATGTTGTTGTCGCACCTGCAACCGCATTAGATTTCACTTCAGTTCCCTTCGCAATGTTCCAGACACCATAGCTCTCCATGAGCATCTGCATATTGAATTTCCAGTTAATGAAGTTCAAACCATCTAACTTGTTGGCTTCGTTGAGGTAGGTTTCTGCAAGAGGATTTTCCATTGGTGCAAGATATTCTTTGCAAGTAAATCAGTTTAACCATTGAAAGGTAGATCTTGGAGAGAAACAATATGTATAAAAATGGAATACCACAGTTTGATGGACATAACTATGCATTATGTAGAAGAAGGATGAAAACATATGTACAAGCACAGGGATTTGAGGTTTGGAAATCAGTTATAGATGGATATAAAGAACCAACAGTTCCACCAACAAATGACAACAAAAGGAAACTCAGTATAAAAAATTCAAAAGCCAAAAATTCACTTCTGAATGGTCTTCATGATTTAGTATATGGAAAATTTATGCATTGCAGCTCCGTAAAATAAATTTGGGACAAACTTCAGAATATTTATGAAGGAGATGAAAAATTCAAGGCAACAAAGCTTCAAACTTACATAGGTCAATTTGAATAGATGAAAATGAAAGAATATGAGAATATTGCAACTTCTTACGAGTTGATGAAACAACAAATGCAATTAGAGGTTTGGGTAAAGAATTTGATGAATCTATAATTGTTCAAAAGGTACTAAGATCTCTTCCAATTCGATTTGATCCTAAGGTCTCGACACTACAAGAAAGAACATATTTGGATTCAATAAGCATGGATGAACTACATGAAATTTTCACATTCTATGAAATAAGAACTAAACAGGAGAATCCATGTATACAAGAAGAAGAATTCAAATCATCCAAGATGTCAAATCAAACGGGTAAGAAAAAGGAAAAATAATATAGCAACAACAGTGGCATCTCAGAAGACGATGAAGAAGTATCCAACTTCATCAGAAGACTGAAAAAGGGAACCAACGAAAGATATAGAGGTAAGATTCCATTGATTTGTTTTAATAGTGATGGTATTGGTCATTTTTATAACAAATGTGCTCATAAGAAAAATAAAAGAAATGAAGAAGATGATTCAAATAGAAAACAAACGTATAAAGACAAAATAACCAAAAATAAAGTCTTCAAGAAACGTTTATGCACCAAAGAAGACAACTCCTCATCAAACAAAGATGAAGTCAGTGAAAGTAAGAAAGAAAGAATTATATTCATGAAAATAGAAAACTTCGATAAAGGAGACACACAATAAGAATGAAGAGGAATAAGTTGACTACAAAGAAGAATTGTTGAGTGCCATAGATGTTATAAAAAGGGAAAAGAAGAAAAAAAAATCACTACAGGAAGAACTAAAAAGAAAAGAGGAAACAATAAATTCTAACTCTGAAGAATTGGAGCAGATGATCTCTAATTTAAAAATTGAAGTTGAAGAAGACAAAAGAATTGAAGAATCACTTAAATAACCGTTGGAAGAAAAGGACATGATCATTGGAAATTTGGAAGAAGAGATTGTCACGTTGAGAAAATACCTTCAATAAAAAAACATGGAGAATAGCTCAAAGGTTTTGGATAACATTATCAACAGTCATAGGCCACATCATGACAAGTCTGGGCTAGGATACAATTAAATAGAAAGAGGCTCAAACTTCAAAACTATAGATCAAGAAACACAACCAAGAAGTTATGCAGATACAATCAGAGGAGATAAGAAGTGTTATAGGGAAGATCATAGGGACACTCCTCCACCTAGAAGATTAATATTTCAAAATCAGTGATAGTTAGAAACAAGCAAGACTTAGGAAGAAGAAGGATTCAAAAGAGTAACTCCTTCCAGAATATCTTAAACTCCCATGTATCAAACTATATTTTTTGGTTTATGTTATGCATGTAATAATTTTGGACATAAAGATGTAAATTGCAGAGCTAATATCAAGAACACAAACAAATTTGGAATTCATTCACAAAATGGTTATCTAAGATGGCCTAGTGAAACACAAATAAGAAGCTACAATAGGTTTGAATCATTGAGCACTGAAGTGGAATGATACAAGTCAAACAAATTTGGACACATGGCCAAATATTGTAGAATAACAATCCCTCCTATAAAATCACAGAAAAATAACAATATTCATAGACAGGAACCTCAACAGAGAATATGGATAAGATAGAAGAATCAATACGACAATGAATATTTCACACTGGCTCTACAAACTAAAGAAAAGAAATTTGGTTGGTATGTTGACATTGGTTTCTCAAAGCACATGATAGGTGATGGAGGCAAGTTTCTGACATTGAAAAAGTAAATATATGGATCAGTCTCCTTTGGAAATGATTACTCAACTAGAATCATTGGAAAGGGCACAATCAGAATTGGAAATAAGAATACCAAGGAAAAAAAAATTCTACTAGTGGAAGATATGAAACACAATATTCTAAGTGTAAGTCAAATGTGTGACCAAGGTCACAAACTTATGTTCGATTCACAAAAGTGAGAGATAAGAAAAACAGGTTCAGGCAAATTGATTGCAACGACTGTAAGAACTTCAAGCAACATATATTAAGTGAAATTAGAAATGAAAACTATTGTTTAGGAAAGAAAGATGAATTTTGGATACGGAAGATAATAATGGGTCACAAACTTTGATAAACTCGACAAAGTCAACAAAAAAGAAGCATTCAGAGAAATTCCCCAGATCATGAAGCCAAACAACACATTATGCAAGCATTATCAACAAGGAAAGAAAACAAAGACTAGGTTCAAATAAAAAGAATACTCCACAATAAGACCAATGGAAATTGTGCATACTGATCTAGTTGGACGAACTAGAAAAAAGGGTTTAAAGAATATAATACATAGCCAACCAACATATGATTTTTACTCATGCAAAGAATATAACACATACCCAAAAATCACTTGTTGACAGCTTCAGGGTGCCCTATAGCCTGAACATTTCTTGCCAAAAAATTATGGTGAAAGTGGGGTCTCGATCAAAAACAATAGAATGAGGCATGACATGAATCTTGAAGATATGATCCATGAAAATTTGAGCCACTTTGGATGTAGTTAATGGATGTTGCAGAGCACACAAATGAGCATACATGGAAAGACGATCAACGACGACCATGATGACTAACTTATTTCCAAATTTAGGTAAGCCCACAATGAAATCCATAGATATTTCCTTACAAATAGTGGATGGAATCGAAAGTGGTTGAATTGTTCTATGGTATTTGATTGTTTATCCCTTGTTACATTGAAAAACATCACATTCTACCACAAATTTGTGAACTTCCTTTTTCATACCATCCCAGAAAAAAAAAGAACTTTTGACCCTATCATAGGTTTTGGTAAACCCTGAGTGCCCAGCTGTGGGAGTAGCATGAATCTCAAAAGGAACCGTGGATTTATGTTGGGATTGTTTACTTAAATACAACTAACCTTTGTAGCGAAGCTCATCATTGTGCCAAGAGTACCGTGGGGAAATTGGAGAATTGTCTTGCAATTGTTGGATTAGATGCGAAATTTTAGGATGTTGTAGCGATTCTTGGTGAACAAATTGGAGCCAATCTGGTACAATGAAGGATAGGGAGAAACAAGACCCTTCATCTTCATATTTTCTAGAAAGAGCATTAGAAACCACATTTTCTTTTCCTTTGTTGTAAATGATCTCATAATCATATCTAATGAGCTTAGTTACCCATTTTTGTTTCTCTGGAGAGGATGGTCATTGCTCTAGAAAATACTTGAGGCTTTGATGATCTGCCTTAATTTGGAAGTGTTTCCCCAATAGATAAGGGCGCCATATATCCACTACATGTAGAATAACCAACATTTCATTTTCATATATTGATTGGCCGAAATGGAATTCTGAAAATTGTTTGTTGGTAAAGGCCAAAGGTCTGCTCTCTTCCAGAAGGACTGCTCCAATTCCTCTCCTGGAGGCATCACATTATAGGAAAAAGGTCTTTGTGAAATCAGGAAGGGCCAAGACCAGAGTAGTGTACATAGCCTCCTTTAATGCTTGAAAGGCCAAATCAGTTGTGGGAGTCCAAGTGAAATAATTCTTTTTAAGTAGAGTAGTGAGAGTTGTAGCAATATTTCAATAATTCTAAACAAACTTGCGATAATAGACTGTTAAACCCATAACAACATTCAATCTTTTGATACTCTTGGGGCGAGGCCAATCCTTCTTGGCATCAATCTTCTTAGGATCCACCTAGACACTAGCCTTGCCAATAGTATGATCCAAGTACTCGACTTCCGAGGTGCCAAATGCACATTTAGAGTGTTTGAGGAGAAGTTGATGCTGAGAGAGTAGATGAAGAACTTGACCCACATGGGAAATATGGGATAGCCAATTTTTACTGTAGATGAGAATATCATCAAAGAAAACTAAGACAAAATGATGGAGAAAATGATGGAAGACATGATCCCTTAAAAACCTAGTTTTCTCACAGTCTAACATTGAGAGATTTTCTTCACAATGATATGTTGGGCAATGTTCGTGACATTGCGATGTTGGAACATGTTCATCACAATGTGGTGTTGGGAAATGTTTGTGACATTGCAACATTGAGAAATTTTCGTGACATTGCAATATTGAGAAATGTTCGTGACATTGCGATATCGAGAAATTTTCCAAACAATGCGATGTTGGGAAATGTTCGTCACAAGGTGACAAAGGAGAAAGTTCATTACATACTGAGGTTTCCTCATCAAAGTCACATTTCTAGGTTTGTTTAAGGGAATTTCTAGGTTTAGTCATAATGGGAAAATTATGTGACATTGCGATGTTTGGAAATGTTTGTCACAATGCGACGTTGGGAGATAGTAGACATATTTCTATGTTGGGAAATGTTCATCACAGTGAGCCATCACGTGATTTTCGACATATTGTATCATTGGTAAGTGATTTTCACAATGCAATTATGGGGGACTTTTTGTCATGTTGCGACGTTGGGAAATGTTCATCACAATGTGACATAGGACAAATTTCACCAAATAGTGAGGTATGGTCATGAGTGTCACATTGGGAGGTTCGCGTGACATATTGGGTTTAGACATATTGGATTTAATCATAGTGTAATTGATGGGTGTTCTATATGCACTTAAAAAAAACTAAAAACCCTCAATTAAATTATCAACACAAGGTAAGTAAACTTAGAGTTGTAACACTATATGTGCCAAGGCAGAAATGTTAGAGGTAGTATAGTCTAACTAAGGAAATGGGCTATTGAAGGGGCTAATCTATTCAAGGGAAGACTACTAAATTAAATTATTTATCCTAAGTAACTTTTGAACAATGGATCGATGGATAGTCCTAAGAAATCAAATGAAAACCCTACTTCAAGAAAATTAACTTAATCATTATAATGAACAAAAGAAAACTATCTATTTAATCTATCTAATGAGAAAATCAACAACAAACTAATCTAATTAATCTATTCAAATTCAATGAACAACAATAGGCAAGCAAATAAACAAACAAACAATTATCCTATTAAAGCAAGTAAATAGGAAAGCAATTGTTCTATTAGAGCATGTAAACAAGCAAGAAATCGACTAACTAACCTATGGTAACTCCTACAACAAGTAAACTAATCAAAATTACTTAATAAGCAACTAAAAAAAGTAATAAGAAAGTGAACTCTATTCTTAAGTTAAACTTCACAATTACTTCTAATTTACAAAAGGAAATCTTAATCTACTAAATTCAAAGAATCATGACAATAAAAGTAATCAACTACTAATCTTTAATCTACGATAATAAACGATTCTTTAATCTACAAAAGCAAGGAAAATTAAATATAATGTTGATGGTTATGTCTGCGATGCCTTATCACGATGGCATTTAACAATTAATGATAACTCAAGAGGGATAAAATCAATATTGAATTCTATAGCAAAGTGAAAGGTATGAATTAGACAATCTAATGAGAACTTGGCCATTATAGAAGAAACATCAACTATCCTGCAAATCTATGTGATTCTTCAATTAATCATCAACAATATGAAAACGCTATTCTATTTAATTCAATTGCATTCTATGCTAATGTAAGCAAATTCATATCACTAGAGACTCATAACTAAAAACTAAACTCAATAATCAAACTTCAAATTAAAATTGCAACCTAGATCTAGAAAGGAAATTGCATAAAGTAAATTAAACTAATCATATTTTAACAATTTAAATTGCAAAAGGAAATACTCATAAAACATAAATCAAATCCTATTTCTATTTCAGCATATAACAAGATAAGAAAACTAAGAAATAAATGAGCAAACTAGATAAGAAAATTGAACACTAAATTCAAAGCTAACAGCTAATCATCCATTGAAACCTTGCCAAAGAAACCATTAACTAAATACTCTGTTCTAAACTCTATTTCAGCATATAAAAATTCTAACTATCATCTAATTACACACAGGGGTTAGTATCTAAGCTTGCAAGCTAGTTCCTATAAATTAAAAAGTCATTGCATATTAAAACTAGCCTTCATAAGTATCCTGCAAAAAGAAACTGAAGCAATTAAACTATGAACAACAATTATACAGTAAGTAAAAGATAATAAAAACTCATGTACAAGAAATAAAAGAAATGATAACTACACTACGAAAATTTACAAGCTAATTAATTAAATATTCACCCAGACTAGTGGTGAGCCCCCCAGCAGGTCGTGGATACTCGTCAACAATGAATCGCGAGCTCAGGCAACACGATTTCAACATTTAAAATTAAAAACACAGTTTTACATAGTTTAGAGAAAATGTCTTGAAATGGAAAAAGAGAGCCTAACTATCCTTCACTATTTGTCTCACCACTGTGGTGGTATTTATAGAGGTTACAAGTTGAGAGGTTGACCACTAGAAGGGTCAACCTCCTCTAAAAATAGTAAATCACACTTAATGTGTCTTAACCGCCAGTGGCTTCTAGAAACTAAGCAAGCGAATAAACGCCCAGCATAACAACTCAATCTAAGTTGTCAGAAGATTAGTAGATGGAGGCCACAAGCACAAGAAAAACTCATGTCATAGATTTTCCCTTCACTGGCCGCCTATATGATAACTGCCAACTTGCCCATGGTTTTAGTGCAGGATGGAGTGTCGCACGCAGTGTCAGATGGAGTACCGGATGCAGTACCGGATGGTGTACCAGGATGGAAAAATGCCATGCAAATTTTTCCTGTGACACACAGATCGCGAATTAGCTTCTTGGAATCATTAAAACATGTTGAATTATACTTGAAACTATCATAAAACATTAATCATACATACCTGGTGTAAGGTATGGCGATTTGATACAAAAATCCTTCAAAACTCTTCAAAATAGGAAAATGCACACATAATATTGGCCCAAAAGGATCTAATCATTATCATTAAATTAACCATATCACAGGACCAACATTAACCCCACACCTAAGACTTTGCAGGTCCCACTCCAAACAAAAATGAATTTCCCCACATGACTACGCTTGCTAAGAAGGATTAGCTTTAGAAGCTTCACCTTCTTGCCGTGAAGATTTTGTCTTGTGCCTCTTATGTTGCTTCAGTTGCGCCCTAAGGTTGTGATTGGTTTTGTCCGTCTCGTCAACCAACCATTGAAGGGAATTCACCTTTTCTTGGAGGAATGCATTGTCATGGTGAAGATGCATGTCCAAAGTCTTCCTCTCTTCCAATTGTTGCAGCAGTTGAAAATTTTCCTGTTGTAACTTCTCAATGGCTGGAGCAAAATCAGATATCTCAAAGGAGGTCTTAGATCCCTTGAAAGATGTAGAATGTCTACGAGTCTTAGGATCTGGGGTAGGCATCTGTGAGGTAGGAGTAATAGGGGGTTGATGAGAAGAAGTAGGTTCAGATTTTTTCTTTCTTTGAGGAATTTAGGTTTTAGTTTCAGATTAGGTTAGTGGTTGGCCATCCATTGAATGATTGACCAACATCTATGCAAAACCTAAAACCTAAATTCCTGGTAGTATGCTTCTACTGAAAATTACATTACAAATCAGATGACCTAAAACCTTAATCCTTCATAACATATACATCACATTACAGATTAGATAAGTTAATAGATCATACCTAAATCTCTCATAGTATGCTTCTACTGAAAATTACATTACAAATCAGATGACCTAAAACCTAAATCCTTCCTAACATATACATCACATTACACATTAGATAAGATAATAGATCATAGCATATAAATTACATATATATCACATTATAGATTAGATAAGATAATAGATCATAGCATATACATTACATTAAAGCCGTCATAACATTACATAGCATATATATTACATATTACATATTGTAGAACTTAAAACCTAAATCTGCCATAGCATGAGTCTAATCTATTTTTAAGGTCATGGTCAAGTGAGAGACCAAATTGGTGTATGAGACCCCCTCCACCCAGTGTTTTGACTGGTAAAATCTAAGGAGGTATACATACCCTATCCCCTCGAGATTTGAACTTGTGATCTCTTGAGAGGAAACACATGTTCTTAACCATTAATCCTTGTTAATCATCTAAATGTGGCAATGCTATGACCTTGCAGCAATTAGTAATTTCTTAATATAATTAGGTAAATGTGAAAAAGTAAATAAATTAACTAATGAATTGCATTCATAAATAAAAAGAAATTATAAATAATAAATCTTATTTAAAAAGACTAAAAATATACAACCATTTTCCATTACTACCCATAAAATTAGAACTTAAAATGAAAAAATAATTAATTATGCCCCTCACAATGAGTCTGCTTATGACAGCCATTACAATAATCTCCTTTTGGCAGCCATTTCAAGTCTATGCATCTACCCCCAAGTCATCAATCTGTGATTTGTCTGCCCACTGGGCAACGCAGTGTTTGAGGGAGCACCATACACAAAACCTTAACTCACGCCTTAAGTGATGCTCTTCAGTTTCGAACACAAAACCTTTCAGGACATCCCGGCAGGCGTCACAGTAATGTCAATACGAAACTTCCACATAATTCATCGTCTTCCAGTTTTCCACAATTTTTCCTTTTCAATCATTGAATTAAGGAAGACTGGCCATAAGTCGCCCCTCCATTTGAATAGCAGGAAGATTGAATTCGAGAGTAGTCTTACACTTAGACTTGTGGGCACACCATCGGTGAAATGAGAGAATGCGAGAAACTTATCCAATACTCACGACGACACGACATTTCAAAGGACGCGGTCCCGAACCTCAATAGTTAGTATCTAAATCAAAACTTCCACGTGCTTCATTGTTCTCCAATTTTCCACAATTTTTCTTCTCAAATATTGAATTAAGCAAGAAGAACCTATTGAAGTATATAATTCTGAGCTTAATTAGAGGGCACGTGAAATTATTAACGAAGTTTCCACAACCCATCTTTACTAACGTGGAAGGACCTGGGAAGCGGACGACTTTATATTAATGAAGTTTCCACAACCCATCTTAATAACGCGGAGACGCCGAAGGACTTACTTTTTCTTTTCACATAAATGCTACCTTGATTTCTTTTTTATTTGACACTTTATTATAAATGGATTTTCTTTTTTCAGTAGAAAAAAATTCCTGAATTATATTAATGTAATATAATATGTTATCTTTGACTTAGTACATCGACCGGATTGTAATAGAACTGGCCATGTAAATCTTTCTCCAACAAATTAAATTGAGAGTATAAATGGATTATCTTAACTTTTATTATATCAATATGTTGCATATTAAATGTCAATTGTTTTTCTCAAATTTACTTGGTTTCTTGTTTTTTGTTTCATGTTATTTGAGTTTTTTGTTATTAAAATGAAAATTTAAAACTATTTGCTTTAAAACATATTGTGACAATCAGGTTTGGTTAAGCTATAAAAACTATATACTTTAGTGTAGGTTTGGTCTAGAAAAGAAAAAATTATCCTATATTAGTTGTGATGCAATAAGATCTGGATTTAGAATATAGCATCACTTCAATTGCCATGTAGATAATTTGATAGGGATTTAAACTAAGAGAGGGAAGCAATGACAAATGGTGACATACTCTTGTTGTAAACACAAGAGCCATCACCTAAAATATCATCCTCATATACAAATAAGATATCATCGTCATATACAAATAAGGGAACTTTGTTAAACAAGCATAAAAATTCAAAATCCATTGTTTCACTTGCCTTAGGCTAAGACCAGCTCTAAAATTATGACCAAACTATTATACAAAAAAGTTGAATACTTGGAATTCAAAAAGAATCAACAAAAGTAAAACTAAAAGGGATTTTCCCACCAAAGTGAAAAAACTTCAACCTCTTATCAAGCTAAGTAATGGGTAAAAGTAGCTAATTTCAAAAAAACCCACATATAGAGATTTTGACCAAGCAACATTTTTTTCTTGCTTCTAACAAAAAGATCACTATTTCTCATTAATATATCATACATGGATCTAGAAAAACCATTACTAATCAAACCAAGTTTTTTTTTCACTTTGCAACTTCAAATTTTCTTCTTGGTATGATTTTAGTTGGGAATGTAGTTTTTCCTGTGTGAACCACACAAATACCTCATTCCCTTACATATGAGCAATTGTCAATCAATTATAGTATCAAATAGAAAGATTTCCATTAATACTTAACCATATGAAAAATCATTTTAATACATTATTCATAAACCATATTCACTGTATACTCTACTTTATTATTTATCTATGAACCATCCAACACACATCTTATCTTCACATGATGATGCATCATCATAATTTATTCAATTCGTGGTTCTCTTTCCCCAGCTTCCGGATATGCTAGTTATTAGAACTACTATCGTTGTGGCGGTTACGGTTACCGTTGTGGTCGCTACCGTCAGGGTTTGTAGTTCTATCCATAAACTCACCTGCAGCTGCACTGATACCTACTTGCGCCACTACGGGAAAAAGGTTTTTAGCCATCCATTTACCTGCTTTCTTTAATTTGGACTTGAATCTTCTACTCCGACTTATGGGTGCAACTCTGGTAACTCCTCGAAGTCGATGAATGTCTATTTTGGCGCAGCTCAGATCCACCTTATATTGACAGTGCGCGCACTGATATCTCCAACCGCCGGAATCGATCTGCTTCTTGCAGGCATTACAAGTATATTCGTCCAGCTCCGAATCATTCATCACTAATTCGTGATCTGCGTGCCTACTGTACATTAGTGTTCGAGGGAGCACCATACACAAGGGATGAAGCTTGACATGCCTTTCAGTTTCGAAGAGAAAACCTTTCAACACATCCTGGCAGGCGTCACAGTGATGTCTAACCAGTGTTCTGGGACGAAATTTAAACAGTCCGTGCAGCGAGGATTGATAGTCATCGGGATGGGTAGCGCAGGCCTCGTGCAGAGTGAAATTGTGGCATGATGATGAGGATGGATTCTGAAACTTGCACCTGTAACCCACGTTGTCTCCAAATTCTTTACATCCGTTGCATTTGTAAGTCGACAGGCCCTCCAGTCGGCAGAGTCCATGTTCATGGCGAGTAGCGTTATTGAATTCCTCCGTTGGATTTGGGTTTGAGCCTGCCATGAAGAAATGCAAACGCACTTGAAGGGAAGACGTAAATTATCTGTTCTCACAGCTAAATGTGCCCCTGCATTCTCATTTTATTGTATTAATAACGCGGAAGGACCTGGGAAGCGCACGACCTGGTTTTATTCTGACTTTATTAACGAAGCTTCCACAAACCATCATTAATAACGCGGAAGGACCTGGGACGCGCACGACCTGGTTTTATTCTGACTTTATTAACGATGTTTCCACAACCCATCTTTAATAACGCAAAAGGATCTGGGAAGTGCACGACTTGCAAGAATATGTCAAAGAGTTACAATGGAATTGAATAGGCCTTTGCATCTTATAAAGGTTGCAAAACGCATGCACATGCAATAGTTATGCAAACAAGAAGAGTCACAAACCCTATATGTAGTAAGAGGGAGATGGAAATTAAAAATTTGAAGGAGAAGTTTGAAAATCAATTGCAAATTTTATGTAAGCATGGTATACTTGATAAATTCAAAGAAATTTAATTAATAATATGAACATTTTGAAAATAAAATAGAAACATGATCTTCAATAATGTGAAAATGTTGGTTCTTTTAATAGAAAAGAATACAATAACAATTGAAAAGTGGAATAAGTTGTTTTAGATTTATTGCACTATGGATGGATTGGACATTGTGGTTGGAGAGATTTAGATCCGCTTAGATGAAAGAATTTGCAAAGCCAACTACCAAATGAATCTAAATTACAATTTTAAGAAAAAAATGTAATGAGTTGTAGGACTGTAAATTGGTATTTTAAAATTAGAGTGAATCTTTCTTTTACTTAATCTTAATTTTAATTAAGCTACTTATATTTTAATTTATGAATTTTAATTAATCTTTCTTTTACATAAATAATAAATTTGTTTTCAAATCAATCATCAATGTTCGACAACATAGGTATTCCAACAGAGGACGAACACCTTCAGTAACCACTCACATAACCAGATCAAAGATCAACACACCGATGTTTTCACGTGGTAAAACCCCTACGGGGAAACATCCACGGCCCCAGCCAACGCGGCC
>ML812577.1:65021-81934 GCA_009831015.1 Picea engelmannii
GGAGTGGTTCTATTACCCTCTATTTTGTAATTAGTAAATCATTTTGAGATTTAATCTTATCCCACAAGATAAGATGTTTATCTTGAATGAACTCTTTAAATACTAGATATTTTTGTAATGAAGGCATCCTCGCCTGGGGCAGAAGATGGGCATTTGATTTATAGACTTTAATGGAACAACAATGCACATTTTGGCTTTAGCTTTTTGTGGATGGTGTTTTCATTTAAGTTTTGTTTATCCTGATATGATAATAGGTTTTGATAGCTTTAATCTTCATGATTTATCATGTTATTGGGATAATTGCTTTATAAATGTTGTCGATAAATATTGTTTCAGATATTAATCGTGTGATCATCTATTCAGCTTCAATTACATGATTTCTCCTTTAATTTTCGTTGAAAGATTAAATGCAAGGATGTTTGCTAACAAATATTTCTTAATGTAATTACTTGCAATCATGAGATCACAATAACTATTGGTATCATTCTTTCTGATATTAAAATTTAACTGCCAACATAATTGTTCTGGATTTATTCAGAACAGACTTGAGGTTCATTGCAGGTTTCTCTCCTGGAAAAGGTGGTTAAATGTTTCCTGATCACACAGATGTTTGGATGCATATCATTAGCTCGCTAACATGTTAGCTCAATTTCATTTTTTTGCTATTTATTTATCACTGAAATTCGAACGTAAAGTTTGGCTTTTGACTATCCATATGTTCCCATTTCATAACATTTTCTTCCATTAGTTTAAGACTTATAAAAGAAAAATCAAAAGTATTTTTATTTTCTTTCTTTATCTGCTTCTTATGTGCAGTGATTTTCACATTGAGTTTAGTAAGTTTAGATTAAAACTTGCAGCTTGTAAATAATGTATATAAATGAGAGTTATCTATCTTTTGCTTAAATAGGCCTATTACAGTCACATTAGAGCATATGTACATATATATATAGTATTTAGTAATTATTTATTTATTTATTTTCTTTTATTTTGTTTTTTTTAGGATTCTTAGATTGGCCAACAGAGCCATTAAACCCATCAGAATGATTTATACCAAACATCTTGGGTTACTTAGACAACCCCAGACCAGACTCGTTCTTCCAATTGACAGACGATCATTTTTGCCCACCAACAAATGGTGCTAGAAGAAGGGCCTGAATACAATTGATGGCACGTGGAAGTCGCAAGAATCCTCCCCCCCACACTCTCTCCCCTATAGTAACACAAATTCACTTTGACAACAACGTTATTTCTTAGACAAAAACCACCTCAAATGATAATCTACACGTTCCCGTTGAGCCAGTAACACCAAACCCTCAAGGATCCGACGTATAAGAAATAGTTCGTCAGTCACTTTTAAGGATACACAATGCGTTGGCCCGAATTAGAAAACCTAGTAGGCCTCTCAATCAACCTTTATATTTCTTGGATATCCAAGAGAAACTTGAAGGTACTGGTCTACGTTTGGATCTTTCAAGAGATAACACCACTGATCCCTACCACACCCCCACTCTTGAAGCCGGAGTATCGGGTATCCCACCTTCACCACCTCATTCATCTCCATCCTCTTAAGGAGGGGAGTCATCCGATGAAGGAAATTATTCATCTAAACCATCTCAGCCTTCGACACCACCTACACCCATGGAAAATCAAAACAATATCGCCAGACCTTGGCTTGATCAAGATGTTGTGGCCATACTTGGACCCCAACACCCTTTTCCTAAACACTCGGAGAAATGGATACCTAAATTCGATCCAGACTCTAAGAAAATTGTCGAGGATCACATAAATAAATTCATGCTAGCCATTAGAATCGAAAGTGTAGAACATGAATATGTAGTATGTATAATCTTTCCTTATACGTTTGAGGGAAATGCCTCTACATGGTATTTTTCCCAACAACCCCACACCATTGTATCCTGGGACAAATTTGAGTCCTGTTTCCTTGAGAAGTTCGGAGATGATAAATATCCTGAAGTCTTAGTCATGGAACTCTCAAGATTAAAGATGAACCCTAAGGAAAAAATAAAATATTTTAACCAAAGGTTCCTCACATTCAAAAATCGAATCCCCGTTGATTCAATGCCCGCTGAAAATCTCATTGTCGCATATTACACCAAATCCCTACAGCATAATGTAGCAATTTGGGTTAAAAGGTCTAAGAGGGAAACATTACTGGAAGCCTTTGAGGAGGCAAGCCAAATCGAAAAAGATATTTTAAGCCTAAAAGATAATCTTAGTAATGAGGGAGAGATTACCCCATCTTCTAAGAAGAAAATAGAAATTCTTCCTAGACCTCCCCAAACCAAAACTCAATCAAAGAGATTAGATTTGGAAAGTTTATAAAAGGTCATTCAGAAATTATCAAATCAAGTCATAGACTTAAGGAGATCACCCGAGGAAGCATATTCAAGCAAAGGGACTTACAAACCTCCTTTTAGAAAACCTTTTCCCTTAAACCAGCCAAACCCAAACCCTGAAGGCCTGAATTTTGAAAGCTTACAATACGCTATACATAGAATCCTTGAAGCACATGATAACTTAGTTCCCCATGAGAATTATGAAGATGTGGTTAAAGAAGAAACAATCGAAGAAGAGGAATTGTCTCCCAATATCTTCGGGCATTTTTCCGACAATATATTTCAAGCTAATTTTGAAACTGTCCATCCTTACAATACCAGAAGTAAAACTCAGAATAAACCCTATTTTGAAATAGGAACTAACGTGCCTCAAAAACAATTTAAACAAACTGAAACAAAACAAAATTCAACAACCCCAAGTTTAGAATATGATTTTGATTGAATACCTAAAGAAACTTAGAGATAATATTTTTGTTTATGAACTTTTGAAATTTCCTTTTGTTCTGTAGAAAATGCTTCAAAACATTGGAGAAAACAACAAGAACAACAATCTGAAAAACAAAACAATTGCATAAATCTATCCTAATACACTTCAATAGGTCCCTACTAAAATAACACTAGAACCCTTAGATAAAAGAGACCTCGTTGTAAAAGCTGTATGAAATGTAAATAAAGTAATTTAAGGGACAACGACTAAAAACCGACAAAGTTCTGCTATTAATACTCGCAACAATGTCCCACATTTTTTTATTAATTTTTGAAATTTTCAATAGAAATGTACATAAATGCATGGTAGATTCCTTCTACATCATCAAATGTGATGCCTTTTTCTGTTTACCAAAGTCTCAATGCTAAAGTTCAACCTTCCAGTCTAAAAATCATTCACCTCGATCAGACGAATGTTAAGGTAATTGGTGAATTAAAAAATGTACTTGTTAGGCTATCTTCTAATCCTAAGGTTCACCATATTATTGATATCATTGTTGTTGACATCCATTAAGTATATGGTTTATTTGTAAGCATGGATTGGTCCAAATAGTTGCATGGATACTTTGCGACTGACTGGTCCCATTTGTGGCTGTCAGAGAATGGAAAGCCTAATAGAATTATGATTAATCGTGAGAGTTACCTCAAGCACACCATGACCAATTTAAATTATGCTAATGAACCATTTACTGCTTCCACTAATTCACCCAAAATGCAGGGAATGAACACCTTTTTTGGTAACTTCATGGTGGAAACTTCCATCATCACTGATCCAGAACAACAGTCGGAACTCGTGACATGCACACAATCAATAGTTCTACCTAATGTGCCTAATATGACTGATGAAGCTCACATATGGTCTCTCTACTTCGATGGATCCAAATCTAAAGAAGGAGCTGGTGCAGGATGTGTGCTAATCAACCTAACAGGTAATAAAACTTTGATCGCTTGACGATTAGAATTTGAATGTACAAACAACACCGTTGAATACGAGGCACTTCTACAAGGACTCAAAAAGGCATTAGATATGAATGTAAAAAAATTAATGATATTCGGTGATTCAAAAATTGTGGTCAGACAAGTAAGAAATTCCATAGATTTCCTATCACCACACCTGAAAAGATATCGAGTCGAGGTATGGAATCTAATGCACAATTTTTTCGCATTTAAGGTTAAGTCCATTCCAAGATTAAACAACTCTGAGGCTGACTTATTAGCTAACGTCGCTTCCAAACTTTTTCCCACAAAAGGTCTTTCTCCAAATGCATTTTCAATTGAGTTATTGTTCAGACCATCAGTCCCATACAACGTCACTAACTAGAGAGTGTTTGATGATGATCACCAGATCATCAATTTTTTGCACATGGAGGACACTTTTCGAGGTACGGTTATCGATGAGGGCACCCATGACGAAGATCTCCACAATTTTACGGTAATATCAGACCCAAGGTCTCCCGAATCAACATCAGATCTAGTAAATTCTATCCCTAAATGCGTGGTAAGATTATAAAAGTTTTATGATTTGCATGACAAATTCAAGAAATCGGTAAATTGTAAAAAAAATGTTTCTTCCTTGACCCATGAAAAAATAAATCTAGGGACTAAAGATAATACACAATGTATCAATCTGGGAACGAGATGTTTTGAGCAAGAGAAGTCATCCTTTATAAAACTATTTAAATAATTCAAGGATGTCTTTGCTTGGACATACGATGATTTAAAAACTTTTGACCCTAACATTATACAACACATCATCCCCATGAAACCCCAGACTCAACCTTTTTAGAAGATGCTGAGAAAGATGCACCCTAAACTTGAACCAACAGTCAAGAAAGAACTAAACAAACTATTGAATGCAAATATAATCTTCCCAGTAAGACACACACAATGGGTATCTAATCTTGTCCCTGTAAGGAAGAAAAGTGGCGAAATTCGACTCTGTGTCGATTTTCGAAACTTAAACCGAACGTATAACAAAGACAATTATCTTGTTCCTCAGATGTAACAAATTCTCCAGTAAGTATCTGGTTTTGAAAGGTTATCACTACTAGATGATTTTTCAGGGTACAACCAGGTCCTCATGTCTCCCCCAGACCAGTTGAAAACCACTTTCCATACCCCATGGGGTACCTACGCCTATAGAAAGATGCCTCTTGGGATTATAAATTCCGGGGTCACTTTCCAGAGAGCGATGGATATTAATTTTAATAGTCTCATCAATCAATCCGTAGTGGTCTATCTCGATGATGTCACTATTTTCTCCAAAATTAACGAATATCACTTATCCCATCTGAGATCTGTTCTACAATGATGCCGCAAGTACAACATCTCTCTAAATCCTAAGAAATCTGTCTTTGCAGTGGAAAAAGGCAAGCTTCTCAGATTCATAGTATCCAATGAAGGGATGATCATTGATCCCGAAAGAACTCAAGTCATTTCCAAGCTTCCTCCCCCCTCCTCCAAAAAATCTAATCAATCTTTTCTAGGTCAAATAAATTTTTTCAGAAGGTTGTCCTGAGTTTCTCGAAAATGGTGAGGCCATTGCAAAAATTAATAAAAAATGATGTTCAATATCATTGGGGACCATAGGAAAGTCAATATTTTGACTCCATCAAAAAATCCATAGTGGAGGCTCCCTCCCTAATGAGCCCTACTTTTTCACAAGATTTCACTCTTTATACGTTCGCCTCTGATCGATCTTATGCCACTGTGCTGACCCAAAAGAATGTTGAAAAGAACGAAATTCCCATTGCCTTTATGAGCTCAACCTTCAAGGGAGCAGAGATTAATTACCCAACTGTAGATCAACATGCTTACATTGTTTTTAAAGCATTAAAACATTTTCGATCATATCTACTGAAATCCAGAACTAAAGTCATTGTGCCTTACCCTACTGTCAGAAACTTGCTAGTACAAAAAGAACTGGGTGGAAAACGGGAAAAATGGATGACATCGTTACAAGAGTATGACCTCGAGATTACCCCTGTGCAAATTGTTAGAGGCCAATGTCTATGTAAATTAGTGGCTGATTCAGTTGAAGAGCAGCAGGGTCAAATTAATGTTTTAACTAAAAATCAACATTGTCAAAGTTAAATCTATTGTGCACAAGATGTTGCTAATTCTTGGTTTGATGACATTAAGTTTTATTTAACACACATTTCTTCTCCTCGCCATCTTGATCTGAAAAAGAGAAGATAATTAAGACTAAAATATGCACCTTTTCAGATGGTAAATGGTGTGTTATAACGAATATTTTTTGATGAAGTCCTTATGCGTTGTCTGGAAAGAGATGAAGCAGATAACATGTTATCTGAATTGCATGTAGGAGAAGTTGGTGGGCACTTCGGTGGATACACTAATTCTCACAAAGTATTAAGAGAAGGGTACTATTGGCCTACATTATTCAAAGATGCTCATACATTATGTCGTAAATGCATAATCTGCCAAAAGGCTTTTGGACGAGTGCAGAAGGCAACATTCCCGCTGCAACCTGTTTCGGTAGATTTCCCTTTTCAGCAATGGGGTCTTTACATCATTGGCCCTATCAACCCCACTTCCTTGCAGCAACATAAATACATCATTACAATGACAAACTATTTTACCAGATGGTCGGAGGCTGCACCATTAAAAGTGATAAACACCAGTTAGGTAATATCTTTCCTTAATTCAAACATCATTACTCAATTTGGTATTCTTGAGTGTTTGGTCTTTGATAATGTTTCCTACTTTTCATCCCTCAACATGAGTTCTTTTGCCATAGAAAAGGGTATAAAACTGAAATATTCTGCCAGCTATTACCCCCAGGGTAACGACTTAGCAGAATCAACAAACAAAAATATGATCAAAATCATCAAGAGGATAGTTTCTGAAAACCACAAGAACTGGTACAACACACTTTTTAACGGACTATGGGGTGATAGGGTGACTCTGAAAATTGTTGTTGGTAATTCCCCTTTCTTCCTCATCTACAGAAGGGAAGCAATTCTCCCTCCTCATGTTGTGCTTCCTTCTCTGCAATTATCGCAGAAAGTTCAGGAAGAGGATTGTCCTCCTCTGGAAAGTCAGATTAATGCTTTGTTGAAGTTAGAAGAGGTAAGAGTCGAAGTGAAAGAAAGACTAGATCAACATCAAAATATTGTTAAGAGTTGGTTTGATTCAAAGTCTGCTTCAGAAAGAAATTTTGAGATAGGAGATTTGGTCCTCAAGTGGGATAAACCTCATGGGGTGAAGGGGGAACATACCAAGTTCCAGAATCTGTGGTTGGGACCCTTCTTAATCGCTGAAAAACTATGTCCCAGTTATTTTCACCTATAGAATTTAGAGGGACAGCCAGACACCTTCCCAGTGAATGGCCAAGATCTCAAAAGGTATTTTGCCTGACAAGTCCCTGATACACCTTTTGTACATATTTTTCTGTTTTGATTTGTTTTGGTTTCCTCTTTTTATTTAAGTTTCATTTTATTGGTTTTCATCTGCCTTCCGGTTAAAACATGTCTGTATCACAGTTTGGTTCAAAGAAGGAAAACATAATGCTTCATCTTAAAATAACTGTCAAGGACTATCAGAGCATCAACTACTATAATTTCCTGAAATGAAGACTAGTTAAAGAGGTTTTTCTCTTCAGAATTGATTTCATGGTTTCCCTTTGCAATTATGAGCAGACACAACTATCATTAAAAGTTATTTATGTTGTCCCTGCTTTTAAGAAAGCGACTCAAGGATGCCTTCCTTTCCTCGAAAGATTAGTTTCATAAGTAAACTATTTTCAGATCATAATGAAGGTTATTAAGCAAAAAATTAAATGTCTGGAAAATAACAAGTGTTGTAAAAACCGATATTTTTCAACGTCACCCTGCTCTCCTGAAAGTCTTTAAATTTATATCAGATTGTGAATAAATTATTGAGAGTTGTGGGAAGTGTTTGTAAACCCGCCAGGATATTGAATAGGTCTGCTGGCAGCGGGTAAATGCATGCATGATTCCAAGACAAAATCACCAGGGTACTGAACAGGCCCACTGGCAATGAAGCAATGTCAGGTTCAAGAAAAATTTTCAGGTATAAATTTTGATATTGGTCATAAGCATCATGCATTTTGAATTGAAATTTCTTGGATAGGATAGAGGCGTTAGAGTGGGTTAATTGATGTCCCTTCTAAGGCTATGGATGCCTACTAGCAGCAGTGGCCCTGTTAGCAGTATCGAAGCCATTGACTTGAACATAGTTGCTCTCATTTTAATTTTTTTTTGTCACCGGGTTTCATTCTAATAGAAAGATGTTTGAAGTTGGACTGTGTAATGATTGTTGAGATGCTTGATGTCCTTCAACTTCTCTTTGATATACAATCATTCTAACAATCCTAACACGAACTCGTCGGTGATATAGAGATAACTGCTTCTCCCAGCAAGTTTCCATTGTTGGCAGCCGCACAATGACAACAAATAATAAGTCACCATTGCTTTCACTTCTCAAAGCAACAAATAATAAATTTTGTAGCTGCCTACGCTTAATCACATGAACATTTCTACTTGAAAGATGAGTTTTGCGCTATAAAAAGATTTTATTTTTCCTGGTTCTCATTTTCATGCTTCGTTTGTGACTGAAAGCATGAACGAAGAATTGAAACTTATGAACTTATTTCATTTGAATTTAAGGCTTATTTCCCTAGAAGAATAAATGATCATACAAAAAAATTTAAG
The DNA here is from genome assembly GCA_009831015.1 of Picea engelmannii. NCBI lineage: Eukaryota > Viridiplantae > Streptophyta > Pinopsida > Pinales > Pinaceae > Picea > Picea engelmannii. Next base: position 73,564 of record ML812577.1, read on the forward strand.
AATGATATTTTTCTTTAAGGCCTATCTCATGTCAATAAATTAGTTGTTTTAAAATTGCTCATTGTTATGAGGTTTACTCTAGACCTTTAAATAATACACGAAGAATCGATTGATGTTAGGCCATGATTTTGTTTCATGTATGATTCTTGGTAAATCCTCTCTATGGTTGCAATGCTTTGATTTGTCAAGCACCTTATAATGAGCAACTCCACCCTTTGCACAATGATGATACTTAAACGCATCTGGTCATATTTTGTATTATGATGATAGTGGATTTTTGAAAATGACATGTCCATCATTTCGAGTTAAGTCTCAGGCTTTGTTCTTTACCCTCAGCGATTCATTACACAAAATGCCTGATTCTCTTATAAAACCCCTTATTCCTCCATTTAATTCGCGCAAGTGTTTTATTTGCTTGGTTTTAGCCCTTGTTCTTCCTGTTCTGTGAAACCCTTCTTGCTTACAGTGGCTTATGTTGCCTCCGTGACTGCTTGTGTGAATCCACATGGCCCCTGTTATCTGTATCAAACCAAATGGCTCACAAACCCTGCTCTTGTATGACTACACAAGGGAAGACCTTAAGGGTTAAGGCTGGCTCAAATTTCTTGAGATATTTCAAGGTTTCAACTTGCAAACAACCTAGGAGTTTGCCCTCTCTTTTGATGGCTATTGAGCCAAAGTAGGAGATGTTCAAATTGAAGTCACCGAGGAGATTTTAAGACAAGCAACAGATCTTCCACTTAGCGGGCAAAAATGGTTTAAGAATACCAAATTGGAGGAGGTGCCATGGAGTTTGTTCTTTACCTCTCAGAAGATCTAGTGATGTGATAAAGGTATGCCTATATCTCTGTTAAAAAATAGGTGGCATGGTTTATTGGAAATCTTGAGACAGTTCGTTACATGCGAGGGTCACTTTGGCCTTGTTTTTATGTATCACATAAGACTGTTAATGAAATTCATCGGTTTCCAGTTGAACATGCCTTTCTATTTATTGAGAAGTTTATATAATATGGCCAAGAGGTATAAGAGATTGTTTGAATTCCAATTTATTTCATCATGGGTTGATAAGGATGTTGTTAGTCCATCATTTAAAATTGCAGGGCGACGATTGGGACACTTTCCTATCTCAAAATGGCTTTGATACATCCGGCCTCGTAGAGGTTGATAAGCCTATGTTAGAAGAAACCCCAATCCCTTCCATTGACAGAACAATATCCTCATCCAAAGAACCCTGTGATAGGGCCGCGCTCGATGACCCTATGTATGAGCAACAAGATGCTGACCCAAGAGCCTTTGAATTTCATGACCACGAATAGTACGCCTGCCCTAAAACCTTTGCAAAAACCGCAAACAGGCCCTCATGCAAACTGTCTAAAAATGACTCAGATATAGGTTTTAAAAACAAAAGGGTAGGGAGATTAATTTCTAGGAGCCTACAAAATAAATCAAAGTCTCATATGAGCTCGATCAAAGTGATCGAGGTCCATGAGAGCTCCAATTCTGATATTGAGAAGTTCTTGGCAAAAGAAGACCTAAGTTACCTCAAACCAGATCTCAGCCAGACCTACGATTTCGTAGACAATCTACCATCGTGCTTGAAGCATAGCGAAGGTTTTCAAGGGATCAAAATCGGTAAAGAACCCAGAGACAACAGTGGTAGCATTCTGACACATGACCATGGATATCCTCAAACAACTATTCCAGATCCACGGTGTGAGGTTTGTTTGTTTTGGATCGACAAATATTACACAGATATACCTTCCCTTCAATTGCAGATCAAAACCCTAACCACTTAGATCGACTCATTAATGAGTGAAAATCACAGACTAAAGTTCAATGCTCAAAGGCAAGGTAAGTGCTTGAAAATAACTGGAAACATAATAATAAAAAATGCTGAGTGTGTCACAACAGTAGTTAACTTTGAGGTCTTATGAGTCAAATTTACCATGCAGTTAAGAGGTAAAGATTTGTTTGTTTATCTTAGTTGTGTTGTTATTTAGTTTTTTCTATTAATATAGATTTCATTAGATTTCTACTGTTTAAAATAAAACTAGCTATAGAATCAGCTGATTCTATAGCCACTCTATTCTCATTCGAATTTTTGGAAATTATTGGTTAGAATAATATCTAAACTCATGTATTTTCGTTTTTCCTTTCAGGATATAATGTAGTTGGTGGCAATCTAATGATATGGACCATTTCTAAGCTTATTAGCCATTTCTTTGGCTCATCTTTTGTAAACAGAAACAAGCTTTTTATAGTATTGAGAGATACAATGTGATATGGAGTGGTTCTATTACCCTCTATTTTGTAATTAGTAAATCATTTTGAGATTTAATCTTATCCCACAAGATAAGATGTTTAGCTTGATGAAACTCTTTAAATACTAGATATTTTTGTAATGAAGGCATCCTTGTCTGGGGTAGAATATGGACGTTTGATTTACAAACTTTAGTGGAACAACAATGCACATTTAGAATTTAGCTTTTTGTGGATGGTGTCTTCATTTAAGTTTTGTTTATCCTGATATGATAATAGGTTTTGATAGCTTTATTCTTCATGATTTATGATGTTATTGGGATAATTCCTTTATAAATGTTTCCCATAAATAATGCTTCAGATATTAATCGTGTGATCATCTATTCAGCTTCAATTACATGATTTCTCCTTTAATTTTCATTGAAAGATTAAATGCAAGGATGTTTGCTAAACAATTTTTCTTGATGTAATTACTTGCAATCATGAGATCACAATAACTATTGTTATCATTCTTTCTATTTTTAAAATTTAACTGCCAACATAATTGTTCTGTATTTATTCAGAACAAACTTAAGGTTCATTGCAGGTTTCTCTCATGGAAAAGGTGGTTAAATGTTTTCTGATCGCACAGATGTTTGGATGCATATCATTAGCTCGCTAACAGGTTAGCTCAATTTCATTTTTCTGCTATTTGTTTATCACTGAAATTCGAACGTAAAGTTTGGCATTTGACTATCCATACGTTTCCGTTTCATAACATTTTCTTCCATTAGTTTAAGACTTATAAAAGAAAAATCAAAAATGTTTTATGTGCTTTCCTTATCTGCTTCTTCAAAGCAGTCATTTTCACATTGAGTTTAGTAAGTTTAGATTAAAACTTGCAGCTTATAAATAATGTATATAAATGAGAGTTATCCATCTTTTGCTTAAATACACCTATTACAGTCACATTAGAGCATATGTACACACACACACACACACACACACACACACACACACACACACACACACACATATCTATATATATATATATAGTATTTATTATTTATTTATTTTCTTTTATTTTGTTTCTTTTAGGATTTTGAGATTGGCCAACGGAGCCATTAAACCCATCAGAACGAGTTATACCAAATGACTAGGGTTGCTTAGACAACCCCAGACCAGACTCATTATTCCAATTGACAGACGGTCATTTTCGCCCATCAACATGTACCTATTCTAGGATGGGTTCCTAAGATTCTTAGATATGTCTCGATGGCTCTTCCTCCATTTGTTTCTCATCATCTAGCGAGGCCTCGACTGAAATTAAAGAGTCAAGGATGGGTTCGGTACTTGCTTTGTAATCGACTGTTGATGTGTCGATTTCTTGCTGTGGAACTTCTTGTTTCTGACCTCCTGATCCCATCTCATCCCTCGAGTTGTCCATTGGGGTTCCTGGAAAGTTGAGTAGCTCAGTGTCTAAGTCACTTTCAACCTCATGGTCGCTCTTCAAAAGGATTTGGATTGGAGCAATGGGACCTGGGGTAGATGCTCTCTCAGGTTCTTTTTCCTTTGTAATATGCACTAGAGTCACCAGGGACACCTCCTAAATATCCTCCTCATCGTAGATGGTTATTAAGTTGAACAAGAGATTTGGTACACTTTTCCTAACTGGTGTCCATTCTATCTCATGCTAGGTTGAACCCCCTTGGTGATCTGATCTGTGGTGGTGGAACTTCATGGTTTTCTAGACTGGTGATTTCTTCAAGTTGTATTGGCTCTAGACCAATTGGCTCTCCTCTACTTTTGATTGGGTCATCAACGGGAATACTTGACATCTCTACAATATCAGGGTCATTATGTAACTGATCAATGATTCTTTGTGCCCCTTCTAGCAAGAGAAATCCTCTTCTTTGTGCCTCTATTGTCTCTATAACTATAATCTCTTTCTGAACTATGAGGGATATTGAGTTGACTGCTCTATTATCTCCAATTTTTTATCCATTCTCATAGCCTTGAACCTGGTCATGTTTAGGTTGGACATCCTCTGTACTACCTTCTCTCAGTCTTGAGCACACTCTGTGAAAATTTCATCCTCAAATTTATCATACGCATATGGCCAACATGATGATACGTATGAAGCATGTTGGAGGACCATGCCTTTAGGGTCATTCTTGCAGAATCGACTGGTCCAAAACCTGAATTCAAGTTGGCTCAACCCTTATTATTTGGATTGATCATTGTTCTTTACCAAATAAAACCCCACATGCAAACCATAGGGTATGAAACCCGCTTCTTGTCCTTGACTAGTGTGGTGTTATAGTCTTGCATGATAGTCTGATAGCATATTTATCCCACAATGAGCCGGTTTGAGATGTGAGAGGGTAGTAGATGTGACACTCTGGTGTCCCCAAACACCCTGATATAGGTTGAGTGTTCATCTAAATACTAGTGACCTACCTTCCATACCATTTTATTGGCTGCTGTAGATAATCCGGGCATTCCTTTTTAAATAAAATAAAATGAATACGAGCGATGAATTCATCGCAAATGAGTGTGCAAGATTTTTTATACATGTTCCCCCATAGTATGCTGAAATAAATTTGGACAGGGAGCTTCACAACATGCCAGCTTAAATTCATGTCGGCAAAAAAATTTCTCACACAAATCACATTGAGCAGGTTCGAGGCCATGTGGAAAATGGGTGCTTCCCCTTCCTTCAACATCTGATCTTGCTGTACACAGATCAATTATTTGGAAATCATCTCTCCAAATTTGAATCTACTTGCAGAGATCACCACTATGTATGCCAAGGGAATCCATTCTTCCGAAATTGTTTTAGCATTCCTTCTCTCCATACTATTGGAGGATGATATATATCAAGTAAATGTATGGATTTGATGCTGAATGATATTTTCATACAGAGCTGACGTGGTAAGGAAGACTTGGAGGTGTGACTAGGTCACAAGAAACCTTAAGACAAATTGAGACAAAACTAGGCCGTACGACACCCTTACATGATAAATACATGTGGCACTCGAGACCGACGTCTTCATTTACTTGTTTTATTCAGAATTGAGACTTTATTTAAGCTACACATTCTAAAACCCGATCATATCTTGCCGACGCCGAAAATCATCAAGGATCGAACATCGGCGATAAACCTACCGAAGTGCTCACGAATCAACTCTCTCAAAAAAGTCTTGATGTTGAAAGTGTATCGGGGATCAACAATCGATGATATGTTTATCGGAGACAAAAACGATTGTTTTGACCCTTCTAGATTTTCCTGACCTCGCAAAAGCGCATTGGCCATCGACTATCGATGGTTTCTTTAAGGGATTTTTCAATGTTTGTTCCTCCAATACTTTGTCGATGCCGATGGGGATCGAATATCTCCTGTATTTTTGTGGAGAATAACTTACGGAAACAATCTCCACCTTCTACCAAAGTCGATCATGCATCAACAATCGACGATTAATGTAACTGTGTGGCCACTTTACCTGCTTGAATTTTACGGACGTCGAACATATGCGCATTAGGTGCAATGTTAGTTGGATATTCTTAGTTCGGATGTCAAGTTATTTCATACACGAGGTTTCATTTAACAAGTTCAAACAAACTTGAATTTATTGATAAGAGTCATGAAAAAAGAAACAAAATAAACTTTCCCCCAAAGTGAACCCAAATTAGTCAGTAAAAGAAAACAAGTGGTATCGAAAAAGTGATAAAATTTCATAAGGATTTTAGAGTGTGTTGAGCGCTCAAAAAATGGTGATTTACTGGGTGAAAGAATAATCTTTGTTTCTTCCCTGGTCTTAGTTGATGTAGAATCTGGTTAAGAACCTAACTGGTTTTGTTTTTATCAGAGTCCCTTCTATCCTTGCGTTTAAAATTCCCCCGATTCGTAACTCCGGGCCCGCCTATGGAGTTTCATCCTTTATTCCACCTTTGTTCCTCTTGACCATGACCCATGCCCCCTTTTGACAAGAGTTGAATAGGTCATTAACTAGAACCAGACCTTTTAGTTATCATCATTCGTTGTGGTGTTGCTACACCACCAGCGGGCGCCCATAGCCCTAACAAAGTTATCTGCATACACTCTCCTACTTCATTCTCATTTCATATAATTGATTTATTTTTGGCAGAGATTCCCTAAGAGAGTGGGAGAGGAGGACGTATGTTATCTGCAAGATGAGATGGTTAAGGTGAAATGTTTTCTAGCTCTTTATTGAGGTACATGTGTTCCTTTCCAAATTACCATATTTTTATTTAGGTTTTACCAGACCACTAGGCGGACACTTCATCACTTTCCAAGGTTGTTTGTTCGCAAATGTTAGATACAAAACTCTTTTCAGAAAACACAGTTTGCCCAACATTTCTTGTGTTTCATGCAAGCACGATTCAGAAACAAGGTTTTCTATATCGTATTGATTAAGGTCAAAAAATGCTTGTTTGAACACAAATTTAAAGCACAAAAATACCACACAAAATAAAAACAAAAATAAGGGACTTCATAATCATCCTACCTAACATATACAAAATAAAATAACATGAAAAAACATACATTTTTTTTTAACAAAAATATTGTTTTAGGGCTTGTCCATTCATCGGGAGGGCGTTGATTTACCCCCTCATGTTTTTCAACCTATATGTTCCTGCCCCAAGTTTCTCGGCTACCTGGAAAGGTCTGAGCCATAGATTCTGAAACTTTGAATATTTTCCCTTTGGTTTATTTACTTTATCCCATTTTAGGACTAAGTCTCCTACCTCAAAAGTATTATCTTTGGCCTTATGCTTGTCAAACCACCTTTTAACTATCTGTCGATGAGCGATGAACTTTGATTTTTCTTTCTCCCTTTTTTCTTCCAGCATGAGTTGGGTATCAATTATTTGTTGAATAACTGATGAGGGTTGTCCTCTAGATCCCCAAGAAAGATGAAGAGATGGAAGATATAGCCCGTTCGGGAGAAGGGTTTCTTGTCTGTATACCAGAAAGTATGGGGAGTTCCCTATATCTTCCTTGGGTGTTACTCTATTGGTCTATAAGGCATTATGAAGCAAAATATGCCAATTCCTCTGATTGTCTGCAACTGTTTTCTTCAAGATCCTCACTAGGTTCTTATTGGTTGATTATGCCACTCCATTCCCCTGTGGATAGTAGTTTGCAGAATATATGATTATGATTCCTTTATCTAGATGAAAATCTATTAGCGGGGTTGAAGAAAAGTAAGCAACATTATAAAAAACAAGAACATGTGGCATACCGAACCTTTTGATAAGATGTTCTATGAATTGAATTGCCACATTTTCATTTACATGAGCAAGAGGGATGGCCTCTTCCCATTTCGAAAAATAATTCGTAGTGTTCAGTATGTATCTATGTTGTTTTGAATAACTCAAGGTAATTTCCCCTATGACATCTAACCCCCATTTCTCGAATGGTCTGGATATGGCCATTGGTTGGAGTGGGACAACTTCTCTCTTTTCCCTCCCCACGCTTATTTGACAAATTTTATGGTTTCTAACATATGTATGAGCATCCCTAAACATAATAGGCTAATAATAACTGAATCTTGGTATGTTATGAGTGGTGGTATTCCCTGCAAAGTGTCCACCTATAGGACCATCATGGAGCTCCTTCAGAACCTTTTTTGTGTCTTCACATTCAAGACATCTCAAAAGTACCCCATCATAATTCACACAGAAGAGCACCAAATTTATGAGGCGATATTATGCCGATTTTAGTCTAAGATCTCTCCCTTCCTTAGGGTTTAGGTTTTCTGGGAAAGTCCCGTGATGCAAGAGATAAGTTATTTTTCCATACCAAGTCTCCTTCCATGGTGGAAAAATAAATCTTCAATACACCATAATGCCAATTCATTCTCCCACTCAGAGTCTTCATTTATTTGGTCTTGGGATTCAACGACCAGTTTACACAATCCCTATTGTTATCAGACAAATCGGTAGGTGTGGACACTAACAGATCTCCCTAGATCCACCTAGATCTAGAACAAAACACACCAGAACATGATGCTTTCCTTAAGTTTTAGATATTGAATTTACTAACTAAAGAGGGATGAGCGACATACCGTTTAAATGTCGCTTCCTCTTGCCATCGCCATCCTAGCTC